>WEIT01000005.1:2376-27892 GCA_013389985.1 Dryoscopus gambensis
ACATGAAATTAAGTGACCAGGCAGGATGGGGAGTCCTTGAGGGGTTAATTGCAAGGCATCATGTGGAAAACTTCCCATTCCTTAGGGCAGAGACCAACATTTCCTATTTGCTCAGTCTCAGGTGAACGTGCTGCCACCAAGCCCCGTGTACTCATCTGCTTCTTTTCCTTCTGCCTTCTTGCCATTTCCATGCAGTGACCTTCCCTCTCCCCTGCCCATGGTTTATTGAGGAGCAGAAAATATGCTCCCTAGAAATACACTGTCACTCTCTTGCCACAGGACTCCTTTGCAGCAGGGCAGTATAGGATTGCAGCTGCTTGTCCTGCACCCTGGGTGTCCTCTTTCTGGCAGGAGACCTCTAATCACCAGGCTATAGTGCAAAACAGGTGCTAAACCACAGTGATTTAAAAATGGTTGATGGAAGCCTAGCGAGTGAGATTTCCCCAGAGGTATGAGTGCAGCAGTGCATACTTTCTGGGACTGAAGGAGCCACAGGTAAGTCATAGACAGACACCTCCCTTAGTCATCCTAGAGGAAAGGACACTACTCAGCATTTCAAGAAACTCAAGTGCCCCAGGGTATCTCAGGTGAGACAAGAGTTACATAAATGCCTCTCCTCTGTTTAAACATTATCAGATTATTAGTTGTTTGTTGCCATGATCAATTAAGGTTGTTGCATAGTGTTTGCTCGTTTTGACATACTTTTCAATTATTTCTTTTTTGTTAAGTTCAACCTGCCCTTTATCCTCCTTTCTGGTGCACGCTGATGTTATCTCTTTCAGTTAATTTGGAGCCCAGCGGACTCATTTCTGAGCCCTGGCTTCTCTTTCCTCCCCACAGCAAGTGCAGGAGCTGGCTGGAGCCTCGAGTATGCCAGAACTGAAACTTGGCTGATGTGCAATTAACGCTGGGAACCTGATTAAAATTCACAAGAGCCAGGGGCATAAAAGGCCAACTTTCCAGCTGCCTCCAAGCCTGCTTCTGAATTCATCCACTTTAACTTCATATTTACAAGGTGAAAAGGAATTTGTGAACAACAGGCAGACAGATGCAGCATTAAGAAAATTGTTACTGAGTATATAGTTAATATATTCATTTACCTAAGTTGTTTTGCATATTGTTGATCACAGACTGATTGTGCTCTAGGTTATACATAAAACCTCCCTCCCAAACATGCCCATGTTTGAGGTTTTTTTGTAATAGAAAACTTAGTACTCTGCTTCTTAATGAGTGGTGCTGATGGGAAATGACCCCTGCTTTCCTAAACACACAGCAATCTAATTTGAACCTGTGTGCCAATTACTGGCCTCTGTGGAGCACTTTGCTGTGAAACAATCAAATCACAATAGGATTAGAAAGCGTTGCAGGGAGACCACAAGGGAAAGCAAACACAGGCGTAACTGCAGGTTTATTCCTTTAAATTGTCTGTAAATAGCACTGATAGCTTCCTCAGTGCCACCTAGGTATTGTTTCTATAAATCCTCTGTAGGTACAATCTAAAATGAATATAGACAAGGAGTCTTTTATAGCATACAAACCTTACTCACTGAACTGGTCTGTCCTTAGGAAGATTGTGGGTGTTTACCTAAGCATCCTCAGAAGACAAAAGTAGACAAAGCAGACATCTTGGCTGCCTCAAAGAATTTTTTTTTTAATTCAGACAATACCTTTTAATATTCTTGTTGCTAAAGGAAAACTGTCATTTCTGTGAGGGCAGTCAGACTTCCTTCTATATATGCATGCACAGATCTGGCAGATGGACAAGATGCCTTCAATTCACCTAAATTAATACTTTGTTCCAATCCTGAACCAACAGTTTAATATGTGGCCAGACCTGCGTAGCTCAGTGGAGGCAATGCCCTGCCCAGTATCACGAATGGACTGACTTACCTTGCTAAAATGAGAGTGAAGCTACATGCCCTCTCTTGTGATGTGCATGTGCTCCTTGGTGCTACTTCTCTTGTACGGCAGTCTCAAGTTTATTTTGTGTAGAGACCTTTTTCTCTAAAATCGTGCTAACAAACATGTGGGACGTAGCCACATAACATGACAGTTATTCCTAAATAGCCTCTGTGAGTGAGGCTACTTGACCTACATGAAGTCATAAGGCCTCCTAACTCAACTCTACAGCCTGTTATGTCCCAGTTTCAGGTGTCAGAGAATAAGATCAAGCCAACTGTAGTTGCCAATATTGTTAACGAATAGTAATCACTGTGTAGGTGGCATGAGCTGTGGCTGTCCCTATGGCGAGGTTTCTTTAGTCTAGATATGCATGACCAACTCTGATAGACTATGTCATGTTTGGAGTAACCATACTTTCTGACTTGATATGTGCCAAAATAATGATAATGTGGCCCCAGGACTTACCTTTCCTCATCCTTCCACCACTGCACTTTAGGTCTTACATCAAACCAATTTCTACTGTACATCCATACCTTTTAAGGCTTCATAGCTCTTCTGTGCTCAGTCAGAAGCACAGGCTGTAGCCCTGGTCGAATCCCGTGAAAAACCTTTCCAGTTCCCGGTGAGTCAGGGAAGGGAGCTCTGACAAATACAGCAACCACCTGTTGTGTGCTGACTTCCAAGACTTATAAGAATGCCATGAAGAAGACAGAGCAAAGCTCTTCATGGTGTTGCATGATAAAAGGACAAAATACAATGGGCATAAGCAGAAGGAAAAGAGCTGCTCAGACTTCATATAAGCAAGTCCTTGTTTTCTTTGAGGACAGTGGGGCAGTGGAGCAGATCTCCCAGAGAGGTTGTGATATCTTTGTCCTTGGAGGTTCTTAAGACCTGACTGGACATAGCCCTGAGCAACCTGGTGTGACCTTGGAGCTGCTCCTGCTTTGAGCAGGAGTTTGGAGTAAAAAGCCTCTGAGGTGTCTTCCAGTATGAATGTCTGTGATTCTGTGCCTGGTACTTGTTATTTTGACTGACTGCAAAGTAGTGATTCCAGGTTACTCTGTGATTCAATATGGTTTATAATATGTACATATCAATACCAGACTGAACCTCAATTAACCCATCTGTTCAGAGTGATGTGTACTAATTTCCTGTCTATCTTTGCAAATCATAATATTATTGAAATAAAGACAGGTCAGCTTGGAAAAAAATCAGCGCAAAATTGATCATACACAAAAGTGGTCTTGCTGGGTTGAGTCTTCTAAAACTATGAATATTTGATCTCTTAATTGTAGCTGTGCCTTGAATGACACTTAAAAACCTCTGATTTTATTAAGTTTCATCTTAATAATTTAATTAGATAAAACCAAGATAAGAGGTTTAGTAACATACATTTTGAAATTAATGAGCTGAGTGCCAGAGGATGAACTATATTATCCACTTCAAGTGCACATACAACATTAATTAATGTAGTCTAGCTTTGTTTTAAGAGCATTTGATAATCTGCTATGTGCAGTACTTACTGCTAGTTTAAAAAGAGAACCCAAAAAAGAAATAAGGAAATAAAGAAATAAAAATTCATGCAGTCAGTGGAAGAAAGAATTAAATATTTTTTTCATAAACATTTCAAGAACAGAAGTATATAAGCCTCAGAAGTTTAGAAGCAATTTTAATTTTAACCAGAAAAGTAGGGTCAAGACTTTCCTTTGGAATATCGCTCTTCTTTGAGGGGAGACACAGCAGAAAAACAGAAGGAAAGGCATTTTTGTGATAGGTAAGAAAAAAATTATTTCAAGCTGTTTAACAAAAAATTAATAAAAGAATGAAATGATACAGGCAATTTAAATGTAAGAAAATGAAGTACTGAACATTTGGGTAACCTTTTTAGAAACGCTAATGAGAACGTCTGTATTTTCTCAGCATTTTATACTGTGAACAATTAGTTACATCTTTATGATAGCTTTTTTTTTTTTGGCCTAAAAATATTTTTAGAAGCCCCTCCAGTATCTAATTTTCATCAAAAACTACCAAATGAAAATTCATAGGTTTAGTCCTGTTATAAGTAGTAGCTATGTTAGTAGGAATTGTTACAGTACTCCTTAAATTCAGTAGCACAGAGACAGGATGATGGAAAGTGTAAGGCTTGTAATTCTGTCATGCAGTTCTGGAGATGTCGTGAGTATTGGAGAAAGGACTGTGGATTTACTGTAATGCTGAGATGGACTGAGAGCCTTTACAGAGAACCTAGCTTCTTTCTAATATATGGATCTTTTAAAAGGTATTTATTCTTCATCCTTTTTATAAAGGATATCTTTTTATACATATCTATACACACACAAATACTTCCCTTAAGACTGTGTTACAGTGGATTTCCAGATCCTACAGGTGTCATTGATTATACAGTGGCAACATCTTTCTTAACTCAGCTGAGAAACCTGGCTGGAAGGACTATAATTGGGATCTTTCCCTCAGAACTATGGTAACAGTGTTAACAACAAGGCTCTGTTCAACTGAAACTGGGGTAATCTTTTCCACCAAAGTAAACAAGGAGTCAGGAAGCCAGAGTGAGGATACAGTTAATGAGGAAGTTTGGGAACATTCACACAGAGCCTGTCTGAAACCTCCTTGCCTTTCTCACTTTGCATTCAGTAATGCAGGTTTTACTGCTCATCTCATAATCTTTTTTCCCACAAATGAACAAAAAGACAGTTTTCATAAGAGAACAAAACCACTCGAATGCTCAAAATTAATGCCAGGGTTGTATAAACTATGGCCTTTTTCCCTGTCCTTTTTTTGACCTGTCACTTAAAGCCATCTGTCAACATGCCACCACCATTCAGTGAACTGACTCCAAAAGAGGAAGCAGTGTAGATGTATCAATGCTGTGAAGTGCCCAAACTCAGTAAGAGGTCACACTCATTAGTCTAAGCTCCCAAATGTGTGGAAATGTGGCTTGCAGGCCCTGGTACATATCTGTGTACCACTGTGCCCACCATGTGCCTGGACATCTCTCCGGGATGTCTAACTTGGCATCCTGTTGTGTCATGTGCATACAGCCTTTGATTTTATGCTCCGCAGAGTACAGATGTCCCTTTTTTGTGTTTTCAGTGAAGGACTAAAAATGCTTGTGGGTGCCTTGAAATCAATATTTATGATGGTAATATAGTATGAAGTCTACAAGTTTGAAAATTGAGCCCTGGATTGCATGAATAATACATCACCTTTATAACAACAGTACTGGAACTGGAGATGATAGACCAAATGCTAAAAACCTGCAGATAAATAGCCAACATGGTGCAAATGTTGGTAAACTGTGGAGCAAGCATGAGGAAACCAGAGGGAAGACCTGAGATGTTCTGAAGTGTTATGTCACCCAGATATTACAGTTGTGCAGAAACAGGGGAAGGGGAAATAAGAAACTGATCTGCATGGCATGAACCTTCTGAGATCATGAAGAAACATCTCAACTTCTGACAGAAGAGTATCATTGGTGGTCATATAGTGACAGTCCTTTTTTCCTCCCCACACTCGCTGCATTATGACCCAGAACCCAAAGTGGTTCTTAATTTGAATAGAATCATAGTAGCATAGAATCATAGCATCATAGAATGGCCTGGGTCGAAAGGGACCATAAAGATCATCTCCAACAGGTGGATGTCCTTCTGGAAGGAGGACACTTCCTGCGCTGGGGACCCCAGAGCTGGATGCAGTGTTCCAGGTGAGGTCTCACCAGAGCAGAGCAGAGGGGCAGAATCCCCTCCCTGGCCCTGCTGGCCATGCTGCTTTGGATGCAGCCTAGGACACATTTGGTTTTCTGGGCTGCAAGTGCACATGGCTGGGTCATGTCCAGCCTCTCATCGACCAGCACCCCCAAGGCATTCTCAGCAGGGCTGCTCTCCATCTGTTCATCCCCTAGCCTGTGTTGATACTGGGGATTGCCCAGAGCCAGGTGCAGCATCTTGCACTTGGCCTTGTTAAACCACATGAGATTCTCATGGGTTGAATTCATCCAGGTCCCTCTGAATGCCATGCTATGCTTTAGATGTGTCAACCACACCACTCAGCTTGGTGTCATCTGAAAATCTGCTGAGGGTGCACTCCATCCCTTCATCTATGTCATTAATGAAGATATTAAATAGCATTGGTCCCAATATGGAACCTTGAGGGACATCACTTGTCACTGATGCCCACTGGGACTCTGAGCCGTTGACCACTACCCTATGGATCTGACTATCCAACCGATTCCTTATCCACTTAGCAGTCCACCTATCAAATCCATGTCTCCAAATTGAAGAGAAGGGTGTTGTGTGGGACTGTGTCAAAGACATTGCAGAATTCCAGGTAGGTGTCATCTGCAGTCCTCCCCTTGTCCACTGATGGAGTTACTCCATCACAGAAGGCCAATAAGTTGGTCAGGCAGGACTTGCCCTTAGTGCAGCCTTGCTGGCTGTCTCAAATCACCTTCCTATTCTCCATCTGCCTTAGCAGAGCTTCTAGGAGGAGCTGTTCCAGGCACAGAGGTGAGGCTGACAAGTTGGTGGTTCCTAGAGTCCTCCTTTCTACTCTTTTTAAAGATGGGTACAATGTTTCCTCTTTTTCCAGTCATCAGGGACTTCACCTGACTGCCACAGATTTCACCTGACTGCCATGACTTTTCAGACATCATGGAGATGGTCTTGGCAACTACATCAGACAACTTCCTCCAGACTCTGGGATGCATCTCATCAGGCCCCGGAGACTTAAGTACTTCAGGTTCCTTGGGTGGTCATGAACCCGACCTTTATGTGCAGTGGGAGGGGCTTTGCTTCCCCCATCCCCATCCTGCTGTTCATCTACTCAAGGGGTGGCAAGAGAGGTTGCCATTGAAGACTGAGGCAAAAATTTTGATGCGTACCTCAGCATTCTCCTCATCTGTTGTTACCATTTTTCCAGCACCATTTATTGGCGGGGTGATACACCTATTTGCAGCATTCCTACCAGGATCTGAAAAATATATCAGACCTCTCATTCTTATGTGGACTTTTCCACAATAAAGTAACGCCCAAAGTTAAGGACAGGCTATCATTTGCTTACAAGCAGCTCCCATGGCATGATATTCCAATAGTCAGCCTGTTTACTTTTTATTGCTTTGCAAAATTATGAGAGAAGCTTTTAATTGCACAATTTGGCACATATTATTCAAACTCTCCAGTATATGATACATGAACTCTTCTCTGTGTTTGACTTCCATGGGAAAAGGAAGACAAACTTGTATATTTCCCTCCAGCTGTCTGAATAATAGGAATACTTCTCAGTAATGTGAATTTCAAGATGAGGGGAAAACCCCTTGTTAAAGGTTGTTAATATAAAATTACTGTTCATCGTTCCAAATTAGCACCATGTTATCATTTTTCTAATTTGGTTTTGGATGGAATAGATGGAACCAGCTATGAATAAACTTATGATTT
This sequence comes from Dryoscopus gambensis, assembly GCA_013389985.1. Taxonomy (NCBI): domain Eukaryota; kingdom Metazoa; phylum Chordata; class Aves; order Passeriformes; family Malaconotidae; genus Dryoscopus; species Dryoscopus gambensis. Next base: position 9,726 of record WEIT01000005.1, read on the forward strand.
AATTCAAATATGAGGAATGCCAGTCTTCAGCAGAATTGCAAAAGAAGATTTTCTCCTCTGCAAGTAATGAGATATTTAAAACACTGAAATCAACTTCTATAGACATTATTATTATTAATAATAATAATAGTAACAATGATACCACCAATAACAATAACAGGAACAACAACAGCTATAATAATACGTTGGAAAAAATAAACATCATAATAATGAAAAAAATAAGCTAAGCTGCTATAATGTATTTTATGTTTTATAAATTTTTACAATTTGGAAACCCCAAAAAGCTGGGCTTGTAATGGAAGTGCTGGCAAACCTGTAACTGTACTGGTGTGAATGGGGCTGCTGTAATGAGAGAAACTATTGCTTGGAACAAGGACAAGTATATTCTTCTCTGAGCTTCTACAGTCCCTACACCCCTGGAGTACCATTCGAGACAATGATGAACCATGGTCTCAATTCCCTTATTAGCTGTAAGACCTAAAAATTATATGTGCAATTAAAAGGCAAAATGCTGATATTACTCATAAGAAGCACTTTGTACATTAGCAAGGTACAAAAGTCTGCTGACACTTTGCAACAGAGAGAGTCAGCAGGGCAGAAGATTAATAGGGCCTCATAAATTTGCAGGGTGAAAACAGTGGATGGGGCAGAATAAGCATGTTGTGTTAGAGATAAATAAAGGGCATGGTCATCATGACAAAACATTTAACAAGGAATACACTCCCTTCTTTCAGACAATTTGCTGGCCTAGCATTAGGCTGCTTTATGTAACTACATATAATTACCTCACAGCAGTTCCAGCTAGTATCACAAAGACCTTCTGGCATTTCAGGCAGCATAGTGTTGGGAAAAAGCTCTTTAAAATGAAATGCATTGCCTTGTTTCTTTATTTTTTTTTCCTGCAAAACATTCCTGTCATTTCTTTATGGTCACAGGCTTGTCCATGGAAATACCAATTCTTCCAGATCTTTTTGACTTTTTGGAGCTAAAAATCTTCTTGGCTTTGCATGTGTGAAATGAGAAAACAAGCAAATGCCATTAATCGTGTGTAGACTGTATCTCTCAAGTCTAAGAAGGCCCCTTTTATTTGGAGAGAAACACTGGACTGAGAAATCTGTGACACTATTTTATCACAAGCTATCTTGCTTTCATTCCCAGATATGAAGGCACAGTGTTCATTACAGGAAGATGTAAACATTAATAAATGAGCACAATAGGAATTAAAAACCAAGCTATGAACCGAATGCCACTAGTCAGCCAAACGTTTTTACATCAAAAATGTGTTCTGCGTTTTGGTGGCAACTCAACCTGAATATGTTCAAACTTATGTGAAATATCTGAAATATAATATTTCGAGTGTTTTTTGCTTTCAGACTGACTGAACTGCAGTGTTGAATATATGTGTAGGGATGAGGAAACAGCAAGGGAGAAGCATTAAACAAATGAGATTAAATATAAAAACGTAAGCAAACATAATAATAAATATATATTGTGTTGTAGTGACAGATACATCCCCAAAGCAGTGGAGGGCTGGTAAGAGTAAGGGATGTGCAGCTGATGTCAGTTTTTCTGCACCAGTAATTCTGATGGGGAAAGAGAGTAAGTGCTCTTTGTGTTTTTGGTAGATTGTTGTAAGTTGGATAACTCATGAGGAGATTTTTTTTTCTTCTTTCTTTTTTCCTTTTTTTCCTTTCTTTTTTTCCTTTCTTTTTTTTTTTAATAAATGTGAAGGCATCTTGCCCATTGTGTTGCTAGAAATCTGGAACTAAAACAAAAAAAGGCAAAATGAAAAAGAGGGATAGTCTGATTTTTCTCATATTTTCATATGTGTAGTTTGTATATTCTAACACACACACAAACACATGCATTTTTTTGTCTCATTCTGTCCAATACTACCCTTGATAGCAAGATGCTTCACACCTAAACCTGATATACATGTAGGTGCCAGCTATAGTTTTTACGGTATCGATAAGTGATAGGAAATATGTATCACAAATGTTATGATTTTTCCACATTATGGGTGTTAAAAGGATACTTTATAATATTGTAATTTTTGTCTAATCCGAATGAAATTTTAATATTCTACTTCCCCTACTTCCTTGTGAGGTGCTGTTAGTAACTGTATGAGAAAAAGAAGGTCACACATGGGAGAGGAAGTCCTCCATGGCATCATGCGAATGCCAGCTTAACTCAGTTCCCTGCTTGTTCACATTGTCAGGAAAAACTTCTTGATGAATTCTGTGGACAACCTGTCTTGATGAGTTATGATGAGGGGTGAGAGAAACATCAGAACTGCTTGGACTGCATGTGAAATTTGAAGCTGTGAAACTGAATCACATGGGCTCTGTAAAATGAAGAGTGGTCTAACACTGGCAGCTTCCTCCTGGCAGAAGGGATCCTACTGGTCATCTTAAAATGAATTTAGCCCATTGATAATGGGGTAGAATTTGACCTCAGAAAAATGCATTGGCATTCTCAAAGGAATCTGCAGTCTCACAAATTTGCAAAACACTCCCATATAAGGATTACAATAAGCACAGTTCATTATAGCACACCTATTTTGAAAAACTTAAAAAAGTGATAAGTGCTGTCCTGAAACAAGAGAATAGGGCACGTTTTTATTGTATGACAGCTTTTGTTCCTTAGTGATGCTCTTTCTCAAGATTTCGAGGAAGCAGACAAAATATTCTATGACTCCTCTTTTATGGAAGTTTTGACTTATGATATGTTTAAAACCATGCATCCTCACTGCAATTACCTAAGGAGCAGAGCATTGTGTGTAATCAAATGACACCTGCTAAATCCCTATGGAGAGGAAAGATTCCATGACATGACAAGGTCTGTCTGGTCTTAGGTCTTTGATGTAATTTCTTTAAAAGAGGAAAAAACAAGTAAAAAATTTTCAAGAAATTTTGAAATCATCAAAATAAAATACTCCCTTCTAACCAAGCCAGAAAAAACCTTCCTGTTTTGTAAATTTGTTCTGTACCTGTATTTACCATTATTTGTAAAGAGTAAACATTTTTAAAGACCGGTTTTTTTTCTTCTTTTAAAATTTATTCACTAAATAATGCACCCTTACTTGGGGAATTAATGCAGTGTAGATTTATTACAAGTAACATTAAAGAAAAAACTATAACCATTTACATTTTAAATAAGGTTGTTATGCTAAATATAATTAGAGCATATGTTGATCTACTCTTTCTAAATACTGCCGGCAAAAAGCCTCCCTGAAAAGTAATATGACATTCCATTTTAGACAATTGAGTGCTTTACTTTCAGACAGAGGATGCTATTCAGGCAAAAATTTCAGCACTGGGTCTCCTGAGATGCTTCAACTTCAACTGTTTTGATAAAACACTTGAATAAGTAGGTGATGTTTGGTAGTATACAACTAGGATTCTAGGAAACATCACCAGGAAATTTCCTTGCCTGGTACAGCCCTCAGACTATTATCCATTACTGCTCTTCCATGTGGGTGTTGATGAAGACACAACAGCCTGCACAAACTTGCAGTTGTTCAAGGAATTAGTCAATAGGTCCTCCTATTCCCTCCTGGGAAACCACCCTCAGGGACAAGGGAGCAGAAGGGAGCTGCTAGATCTTTAAGACTCATTTCCAGGGAGTGCAGGAGCTCTTGATGCCTAGATGTAGGAAGTCAGAAAGGAGAAGCAAGAGACCAGCATGGCTGAGTTGAGACCTGCTGTCAAACTGAGACAAAAGAAGGAAATGCACAGGAGGTGGAAGCAGGAATAGGTATCTTTGGAAGAGTGTAGGAATGCTGCCTGATTGTGTAGAGGTGGGGTCAAGAAGGCCAAGGCGCAGCTGGAGCTGAACTTGGCAAGGGATGCAGAGAATAACTAGAAAGTGTGTCAGGCAGAAAAGGAAGGTCAGAGAAAGTCTATCTCTCCCCCTCATGGGCAAGACTGGCAAACTGGTAACAGCAGACAAGGAGAAGGCTGAGAGGCTCAACAACACTTTTTTGCCACAGTCTTCAATGGCAACTTCTCTTCCCACACCTGTTGGGTGGATGGACTGCAAGGCAGGGACTGGGGAAGAAAAGTCCATCCCACTGTATGTAAAGATCAAGTTCATGACCACTCGAGGAACCTGAATGTATGTAAGTCTGCATATGAGGCGCATCCCACAGTCCTATGTAGAAACTGGCTGATGTAGTTGCCCAGCCAGTCTCCATGATGTCTGAAAAGTCTGGAAGTCAGGTAAAAAAGTCATGGCATCATAGTTCCTGACGACTGGAAAAAGGGAAAATTTGCACTAATTTTTGAAAAGGGTAGAAAGGAGGACCTGTCAGCCTCACCTCTGTACCTGGGAGGATCATGGAATAGATCCTCCTAGAGGGTCTGCTAAGGCACATGGAGGACACAGAGGTGATTCAGGACAGCCAGCACGGCTTCACCAAGGGTAAGTCCTGCCTGACCAACTTAGTGGCCTTCTGTGGTGGGTTGGGAACAGCCCTGCTAAGTAGTAGCAGCAAACCTGAGAACAACCTTTGCTGGACATGGCTTTCCGATCTTTTCTGCAGACCAATTTTATATTCAAATTAAACAGGAACAACTGTTATTAATTTCAGTGGAAACTATTCCAAGTTATGTCAGGGCTGTAACTTGATGCTCATGATTTGGTAAAGTACTGGGACACGGTTTGCTTTACCAGTTTACACTTATTGCCAAATCAACAGAAGTTATATTTTTTGTATGCCCTTTGACCAGCTACCAACACCATTTACATGATTACCATATTTGCCTCAGTGACCTCTAAACTTTCTGTTCTGTGTCAATTTTCATTTCTCTGTATCCACTGAACAACGCAAGAATAGTAGTTACCTTACTACTTATTTGCATATAGATTTATTCATTGATTTGCCAGAGGTAGCTGACAGGAGGCAATCTCACTGACAGGTTAATTGAATTAGTCCTCTTTAGCTCAACCATACAAATCTTTTGTTGAGCAGGTGTTGCCACTTTAAGCAGTTAGGGATTTTATTGCCTCTTCCCATATTTTGCAGATTTCCTGTATACCTGTAGTTTATCCTTTATTGCATGAAAAAAGCTCTCATTGTATATCATCAAAGTATATTAATATAATACAAAAGCATGGTAACTACAAAAAACCTCAACAAACAAAAAATAAATGTAACACTTACCTTTACAGACTGGTTAGCAAAGCCTCAATAATACCTGATTATGAGATATCCATGTACAAACACTAGGCCAAATTTCAATATTTGCATCCTTTTCTAGGTTCAGTTCTCATTGAATGAAGTGTGTTTTCCCTGAAAAAGTCTTTATGGTTAATTGCATCAGTGCTTTCCAGTAAGTGATCAAGGGCTGACAAATTGTTTCTAAAGAAATTAATGGCTTACCTTCACAGGGAAAGAAATCTCTCCCTTCTGTCTCCCATTGTCTGTTGTGATTAACCAGGCTCAACTTGTAAATGGGAAAAAGGTGAAGCATTTGAAGATATTAAGGTGCTGCAGCTGGGTCAGGGCCATGTTGGTATTAACACATGCTGAAGATGAACAGATTGAGAACAGCCCTGCAGAGAGGGACTTGGGGGTGCTGGTGGATGAGAGGTTGACTTGGCCATGTGCTCTCACAGCCCAGAAAGCTAAATGTGTCCCGGGCTGTATCCACAGCAGTGTGGCCAGGAGGGCCAGAGAGGAGATTCTGCCCCTCTCCTATAAGGAAAGGCTGAAAGAACTGAGATTGTTTGGACTGGAAAAGAGAAAGCTCTGGGGATATCTCATTGAGGCCTTCCAGTACCTGACAGGAGCCCATGTGAAAGGTGAGGAAGGACTCTTTACAAGAGCATGTAGTGGCAGAACAGTGGGGAGTGGATTCAAACTCAGGGTAGGTTTAGATTAGATGTTAAGAAAAAAGCATTACTGTGAAGGTGGTGAGTCACTGGAACAGCTGTGAGTGCCCCATCCCTGGAGGTGTGCATGGCCAGGCTGGATGGGGCTTTGAACAACCTGGTCTATTGGGAGGTGTCCCTGCCCATGGCAGGGAGGTTGGAACTAGATGATCTCTAAGGTCCCTTCCAACCCAGGCCATTCTATGATTCTGTGATTAAAAGGTGTTAATTGATGCCAATATCACATTAGTGATACAGAAAAGATGTATACCTTGAAAGATGAAATATATTCATATCTGCCCCTCCAACACAATTTTGTATATCTCACTCTTTTTGTCTTTTTTTTTTTTTTTTAAGAATTAAATTATTGCTGTTTGAAGGAAGCAACTTGTCTTTCAGCCTGTGAATTTTAGTAGTCATTAGGTAGAAATATTTGCATTGCTTGTTGTCCAGAACATGATGACCATGATTAGACTAAATGTAAACAAAATTTAGGATATTGTTGTACTATGTTTGCACTAAGTACCCTTTTCCTCAACTCTCTTCTGCATATTGGTTGTTCCAGTTAAACAGTGAACCATAGTTTTGTACAACTACAGCCTAAAAGTAAACCAGGTGTGCAAAGATTGTTTTAGTCCTTGTTGATAAAACCTCATGAGCTAACCTTTATGTACAAACTCTTTTGGCTGTCTTGTAAAAACCGGAGACTAAATTTCATTGCATCCAGGCATAAAGCAGGTGGAACACACTGGGAGCTGGAAGTTAAAGACAAAAATATGCATTGAAGGTTAGGGTTTAACATAAAAAACATGGAAAAGAGTTCTGTTGCACATGTGTTTAATAGCTTATCCTTTATCATTTACTTGTTAGGTTTTTCAGCCATTCAATGTGAAGAGTTTTCACAGGGGCAAAACAGAGCAGAAGTCAGGTTTTGGAGATGCAATTGGAGCTGATTTCTAAGTGATATGAGTAAGAAAATTGCAGCAGTGTTTCATGAGACTACTGGCTTTGGAGAATGTAAAAAAAAAATCAGCTAAGCCTGGTGACTGCTTAAGGATATGCTTGTCTTGTTTCATCAAGGTGAACTGAGGCAGCAGATGAGTCAATATCATTTTCCAAAAACCAAATTTTGAGATAACTTTTCATGACTGTACGTGCCATTTAAGATAGCAACACTCATTCTTCTGTAGGTTTCATGTCTTGTTCATCTAAAATATCCCTAGTTTTATTGTTTAATTGGCAGGCAGTGGCGTGGAGTTGTCTTAAATCCTGACAAAAGAAAGGAAGCCCCTGGCCAGCCAGGTACCCCTCCTCCTGTTTGTTTCCCACATCTTCGGGCCTGGTGGTACCAGCCAGATCTCAGTTTCTGGGTACAGCTTCCCATGTCTAGACATGTGGTGGCCACCACAGAAGTTGTAAGACAAACATGATAAAACCATAAAATATGCTTTTACATATAAAAATCAGGGTCAGATTAAAGGGAAGTCCACACTGTCCAGTTTCTGATCCCCAATTATGATACCTTGGGCAGAGCATACAAATAGCATGAGCAAGTACCTACACTTTGTACAGAATGTGACCTCAGCCTTCAGCAAACTGCAATTCAGGTTCTTCATGAAAACTATACCTGAAAGTACTTTCCTTAATTTTTTTTTTTTTCCCCAGATAATGCATTGACCTGACTAACTTGCTCTCTACCCAAGTTCAAGAGACTGTGTTTACTGCCAAACACTACACTGTCTGTGGAAACTAAGAAATAATGTTCTTTCTGGTGAAACTGGAGGTTCTCATTCAGCATTTATCAAAATTAGATTGCTATGTGGAACATACTGGTGCATACCTATGCAGAGTTAATCCCCACAGAATTTGGAGATGTTGTCTGGACCATTACATTGGACTTGGTCACAAGCATTGCTGTCTCCATCCTCGTATTTTGAGAAACAGACCCTACCTCATGTCTTTCAGCATCTTCTTTAGTTGACACCTGTGGGGGTGACCCAAAGCTCAATGAATCTGATGAAAATAATGTAATAACTTTATCCAGCTCTGTGTCAAACCTTTTAAGCTGATATTTGTTCATAATCATGTGTCCTTTTAAAGGTGAGAGCCAGCTGTGACCATGTGTTTGAAGGCAGAGACAGATTGGTTCGCATTTACTAGAGGTAGAAATTACTGGAAAGAACCAGAGGCAAAAACTAGAAAGTCCTGAATTCACTCCAAATATGAACAGCTCTCATAGATTTTAAAAGATATTTTAAAAAGCACTAGGTATCTGTTTTTAATGGTCTGATGAATTTTGAAAAGGAACAAGCTATTTCTGTAGGCAGAAGTGCTCACAAAGTGTGTGATTTAGAATGGTTCAGAAGTGGTTAAAGCGCCTCCCAGCTTTGTAAAGAGGATGTGAATCCTACATCCCAAGGAATCCTCATCACCAGGATTTTGGCCCTTCTAAAGTAGGACTCACTAATCTCCTTGATAAAGTTGTTCTGCTTTATAAAACTAATGAATTGTTTGCTGAACCAGAGGCTTCAGTGCTGGTCTCCCATATCCCAGATGAGTTCTGTAAATGCTAGGTTGTAGAGTCAATTTCACCCACATGCTTTGGCTCAATTAACTTTTAATTATTTTTTGAACGAGAGAAACCATTTTGCAACCAGTGATCAAACTCTTTGCAATACTTTCATAAATATTTTCATATTGCTCTTACTAATCTGAGAAGTCAGGTAGAGAACAAGCTGTAATTTTTCGTATTTTTATGGAGGATTCTAAGCAAAGAGACTCAAGTTTTTATAAAGCTCCTTTTACAAGAGCATTTATACTTAGTGAAACACTGCTAATAACATTTGGGCTTCAATCCTGCAAAGACCTGGCTATTGCCAAGACCTGAAGACATGAAACAGGGCTTGTATGCAAGAAAGTCTGTCTGTTTTCTGCAATTATATCTGGAGTTCTAATGAAAGATAAGACCTCAAATTACAAACTTTTCCTTGTTTAACTCTAGGCTTTGAAAGTAGTCTCCTTGGGCTTAATTACAGCATGTAAATTTGAGCACACATATCCCTCTTTACAGGATCAGGGCCTCAACGCTTATAAGGACACGTCAGGTATTAAGAATTGTTGTAATTCCTTAGCAAAGCTCTGAAAATGTGTTGATGTGTTCTCTTGTATTTTCATGTGCTGGTATCCAACATCTTGTGAGAAAAGGAAGTATCTTCCTTGGATAGATTTATGGGGAGCAGAAAAATTAGGCTCAGGCCGACACAAATGGAGTACGGGTGCCAGACTGCCAGTCTGAGCCCCACCCACTGTGGGTGGGTGCTGCTTTTCCAGAGCCGTCCTCTGCTCTTCCAGTCTTTCTTCAGAAACCCTGGCAGTCCTTAGACTCAGCCTTAAATGTAGGCTTTCAGCAGCTGGCACTTCTCCAGCTTAGCACTCTTTTTCACACAACAACTCTTACTTTTAAGTATTGATGTGCAGAGTTAGCCTCTCTGGTGCCAGCTCAATTCCTACTCAATTCTTGCTATTGTATTTAAAGCTTTGATTATAGTCACGTGCTATTGAGGGTTTCCAGTGAACCTGTAAAAATCATCTTAATCAATCTGCTCTGGCTGTACATTGTTCACAGCTCTGATTAAATGCACTGCACGTGTACTCTTTGGGTATGTAGCTGCCAATTCATTTGTCTATCTATAAAGTACACATGTAAGCATATTTTTAAATACATTCATGGGCATATGAAACACACAAAGCATATGAAGGCACATTTATGACCTCAAGGAACATCACCTTATTGCAAAAGAAGTAACAGTGTAGCTCATTCTGTTAAAAGAGTCAAAACCACAGTGTTTGGTCATCAGAATTAACCTGATGGTTCCTTTCTATTTCTGTTGAATATTTGTCTAATAATAGGATTCATCTAAACCATTTGTCAGACTACTGGCCCAATTCCAGTACTCCTAGCAGTCATCATCCTGTGTTAGGACACATTTGAATTAGTTTGCAGACAGTCAATAACTTACTTTATATGATTTTAAATTGTGATAATTTCATTTTGGGCTCACTTGCAGATCTTGCAGTACAGATCAATATATTTGACCATTATTTCTCATCAAAGCACTCTAATTCCTTTCTACCTTGGAGAGACTAAAATAAATAATTAGCAAAAGATAGTTCAGTTAGTATTTTATATACTATTTTGAGGTTAGGCTTGTTTCATATTGAAAAGTTCAGACTTTTTAGGCCAGGAAGAGCATACAAAAATTGAAATTAAAACTTCCAATTTCTCACTTGTTGCATCTCAGATAAATACATTTCTACAAGTCTTCCTCTTACGCTGTGGACTTTTCTTTCACAGAAAAATAAGGAGTACATAATGTGGCACTTATTAGAATAATGGGGCAGAATTTAAATGTCTTGAACCCACAGAAGAATAATTTCAGCTGGTTTTCTTGACTATGGGTGTCTATTTTTGCCTCCATGTCTCCTTGTCTCAGTACTCAATGTCAGAGTGGGACCTGACAATAGCAGTAAAAACTGCTATTGCTTTCAGCCATGTGAGGCTGATTGTAACAATATGCTGTTAACACTGATAACATGTTATGAAGCTCTCTTAAAATCTGATTTATGATGTTTCTCATTATTGCTTCTGGACAGTAATTTAACAATATGCAGAAAACCTCCAGGTTCAAAAATGCCATTTGGTAACTAACTGAAGTTCTTTTAGAGAATAAATTTTAAAATGTTTTGCTGCTATAATTTTCATAGATGTATAAAATATTATATTTATAGTTGATATTAAAAGATAAATACTGTATATATTGTTATCATATTACTATAATGTTCAGTATATAAACCTGAACATATATATTTCACATAAATTAAATTATATATTGTTCATTTCATACTGTGCTTTGGCTGACATAGTATAATGACGAATACTTTAAAAAGAGCTTATGGAACCTTTATTTGAGATTTCAAAGTTAATTGTTCACTTCCTAGTAAAAGACACTGAACTTTGCACAAGGCATATAGTTACTGAGAGTTGATGGGTTGAAGATTTGAAGAGTTTTCCAATTATTGATCCTTACTGATAACTGGACTTTGAAGGGTTTTCCCCTGAAAAAGGAGTATAGGATTGGGACTTTACTCTTACCGTGTAGGTGTGCAACCCACAGGGTACCACCACAGAAAATCTGCACATAAAACCCAACTATGTAAAGTGTCGCATTTTGAGAGCATAGTTGTGCACATGGGTGGGAAAACAGCATCTTCTGCTGAAGAGTTTGCAGTTCATTAGCTGCATGATCATTTCAGAGTGATACAAAGTATCTCAATTTCACATTAGGCCACTTTATTGAACCGTTTTTTGGCATGATGTTAATAGCTTCCATTTTCTTAATAGCTTTTAGCAATCCAGTAAGCTCTTAGCAGCAATATTTTGTCTCTCAGTTCGCAGCCTTATGGTTTTTGCTGTCTTCATGTAAAAGCATAAAAGATTCTGGCTCTTCTGGATGCCTGTTTCTTCCCTGCAGCTTACAGATGGGTGTGCTTAGCACATCAGGGCAACCCACCACAATGGGGCCAACACTGGTCCTCTCAGCGCTGGGGGAACTCAAAAACCTTGCACCATCTTCACTCCACAGGTCTCTCTGTAGCCGGTGGCAGATGGTTCAGCTGTCTTGCTGTCCCATTTAATAATCACAAATCATTTCCTGGAAGAACTTACACCACAGTGCTGGCTGGGATGACAAGCTTGACTTTGACAATGGCCCGGATTAAGGGCTATTAACACTTTCAAACTTTGCTGAGACAGCCACTAGAATATGACCCAGTTCCTCTTCAGCACTGCTTTTAAATTGAGGCTCTCATGGAGAAAATTCCACAGATATAGTTAAGACAAAGTAGTTAGGTCTGATAAAATATTTTAACAATAATTTCTCTCCTAAAATTTAGGGTAAATCCAATTATTAAATTAGTAATTTCCTGCTGAATGGCAATTTTGCTTCTGACTCTCACACTTTGAAATCAGGGGTATGTCCCTCTGCAGTTGTTAATGGTACATCAGAGAGAAAATTTTCATCAAGGTTCAAGAGGAGCCAGTTATCTACAAAAAAACCCCAGTTTTGTTCCATGATCATTGGTGTATTTTCAAGTTCTCTATTTAAATGTACTTTCATCAAACATCTGTTATTCATGCAGGATATGTGCAGTAAACAGCTTTTGTATCTTGGCAAAATGAGATTTTTTTAATATGATTTTTGAGATTTAGTTCCATAATCATTTTTTTAAACTATTACCAGAATTCATTTTCTGGGTGAAAAATAAAAAGGATTTTAATGTATTAGAACGGAAGACTCAAAAATGTGGTGGCTTTCACTTTAGTTAATTATTTTAGGGAGGAAATTTAGTTACACAGGAATGCTGGACTTAATTTGACAGGGAGGATCTTCCAATCAGGTTGTGCATGTGTGTGTTTATTTTTTATTTTCCTATATTTAAAAAATCTTAAAGCAGAAACAGAGTCTTAGGCAGAGAACACCCTTAGGTGAATTTCAAGGGTTTGAGGCATGGTGAGAATATTAAGATTTTTACAATGTTTGTTACAGTTCTTGAAATTTTCTGCATAATATTTTCTCAGTAGAGTCTTGCAATCTGTGTAGTCTCTGAGATGTATTGGTTTAATTCACTGAGTAAAAATAGTTTAAACAGCTTTCCTCTCTCCCTATTAGCAATTCAGATTCAAAATCCCAAGTACCACAGTTTAACTTGGAGGTTCTAGATTAAATGTACATTTGGCTGTCACAAAATCTTCTCTTTACTTTTAGAAGACGTGAAATTTAACTGTCAAGGATCACCAGAAATTAATGGTCACTATCTCTTTAATTTACCTTTCAAGTAATCATGGAGTTGATATAGTTGTAGGATATGATCTTCAGCATAATAGTCTAGCTGCTGTTATTTTTATTGCTAAGATTAATTATTATTGTCCCCAGAAGTCAAAATATGTCCTTATTTTGATTTTGCTTTCAACCTTAGGATAACACTGGTTGATACTGGAATTCTTTGGGTTCCTGCAGTTTGGTTTCTGTACTTGGAGAAGAATATCTAGCAGAGCATAAATTTCTTTTAAAATGAAGACACTTTTCTTATTCTCCACAACTGTAGGTACTGATTTTTTTTTGTTGTTGTTTTTCTTTTCAATCAAAATATCAGTGTAGTGGAATTTCAGAAGTCCTACAGTGGAAATGCATGTTGCATTTATCTGACATTTCAACTTGGGCTAAAAGAAAAAAAAGTAATAATTTTAGAAAATTGTGGTTAGAAAGATCAATCTTATTTCTTTTGCAAAGGATAATTCCTTTACAATTACTTCCCTGCTAGACATCTCAGAGCTTATTCAGTTGAACTTCTGCAGAGAATCCCAGTCCAGTATGTAAAGCCAAAGGGCTGTGCTCATCACTGTCATTTTTGAAGACAGTTGTACCCTACGGCTTACAGCAACTTTCCATAGCTAGCTTTTTATCTCCTTAGAGCTCATGTGTTGGAGAAAAGTGAAGTATTTTCACAAGAACAATTCATATGTCTATGTAGATCAAGCCAACAGCAAGGATTAGGCTAGTCTCACTTTGTGAAAAAATGAAAGAGTCTGCAGAAGTGCCTGTCCACACAAAGTCTCCCTCTCCTCTGCTGCGTCTTGCAGTTTAAGGACACAGTTGCCACAGAACTGCATGAAGAAAACCAGGCTAAAATGGCATATAAAAAGACTGGAAAGTTTTAACATTTTAAGGTGTTTCCTTAGAGATGATGTCGGTTGATGAAATGTCTGTACCCACAAATGGGAAAAGTCACTTTGCAGTGTTCACACTGCACACTCTGAACTCAATCTGGCCAGAAGATTGGACTCCATATGTGCAGAGGATATGATTTTCACAATATGTCATGGATTTTTTCTGGTTTAAAATGTGTTTGAACAGTTCAAATGGTTAGAAAATTCTGTGCCTTGAAGAAGTTTCCACTCGTGTCAAGTGCAATGATGTATAACCTCAGAGATGTAGAGCCTTCTCTAATATAGTGAGCAAGTCCTGCCTGCCACATGCTATTCTTGCCCTTCTGAAGAGTAATGTTTATATTCATGCTTTTGTTTCTCATTTGCAAAGTTTGTAATGCTCCGACTGCAAGTTTTTCACACTTGAACCACAGTAAGAAGTTTCTCTTGCACTGCTTGGCACTGTGGGATTGTCTATAAACTTCTGTGCAAAAGTCAAGCAGTTTCCATTTTTAGCTTTCAGTTCCAAATACAATTAAAAAAAATATTTCTTTTAAAGTAAATACACACAGTACAGCATATATACCTAGGAATGTGACATATTCTTGTATGCAGTCTTCAAAACAAGAGTAGATGTCTTGCTAAAAAATAAGATACAGCTTAGCTTGCTGGGTTTCCTGAAGGAATCACTGTGTTGTGCGAGAGGTCACATTAGATAATTACAAAAGTCCCTTGTGTAGTTAAAAATCTATGAATCTAAAAATATACAAATATAAATAATAGATACACATACATATGTAAATAATTTGCAAAATCTTTTCCACTGAGGAAAGGAACAAGGAAATAATTACAGATAAGAGAGATACTTGTGATGTTGTGTAACAGATCACCAAGGTACCATTGGCCATAGTGAGGACTGTGACATGTTCTCAGCACGACAGAGCAATAAATGACTATTGTAAGCATAAAACAGACCAAATGTCAAGAAGTCTTCAAAATAAATAGTACTTCTTACTCATGATAAAAGACAAATTTTGTGTGAGGAAACCACAAAGATTTTTTTTTTAAGTTAACCAGCATTGTGTAATGAACTTAGTGCCTGTTATGGAAATCTTTGCTTCTTGTAACAACATCACTGTGGGAAGACTACAGGATATAATGCACTTGTGGACTAATTTAGTATTGTAAATCCTGGGTTCTCAAAGAGGAAAAAATGCCACATATTTTAACAGGAAACAGAAAACTAGTCAGACCTTGAAACGAAGTTTCTCATACCCATTTATGGGTACTTGAGAATTTGATTGTTCAGCATTTCCACAGGAGGTGTGTTAGTAACAAAAAATTATCTTCTGCATTAATTTTTGCTTCAAGATTTTCATGCATGAACATATTGTAGCAAACAAANGTAAATGCAGTTAATTTAGTATCTTTACATTATCCATGGTAGTAATGGAATACGAGTTACTGATTTCCACCCCAGTATTTCTGAGGAAGATTTTTCCTTATAAATTCCAGAGGCATAAAGTTGCTGTTATTAGTGTGTGGTGACCTTGTGCAGCAGTGGCTCTGTTTTTGTAGAGTGCAATAGATTTTCGTAATTGTGGCATACAGAGCTCTGGCGTGTGCCCCTTGACACATCTTCTGCTAACTTGATACTGTGCAGAGGCACTGGAGATTGATGAAACTGCAGCAACATCAGGAGCATCAGAATAAACTGGCTGCAGGATGCAGAGGTGATGGCTCATCCTATGAAACAAAACATTTCCTTGCCATTCACAGGTGTGACTGGACTGTGAGACTCAAACCAGAGGAAGAGTCTGGATGTAAAAATCTTAATGAAGCCTTTCCTTTTTTTTCCCCTCCTTTAATTGGAAGTTTGCCAATATCTTTAGTGTAGCTGAAATCAGACATTAATATTACAAATCCATCTTCATTATATTTGTTGATACTGCTAGTGTTGTTATTAACAGAAAGCTTGTTCTGTTTGAAATAAATAATTTCATCCTCTAATAAAACTTCTCAAAATAAGTAGCATAGGCAAAAATAAACTCTAAAAATAATCCTTTGGAAGAATTTATGATCACAATTTCTAAAACTGAAGTCAATTTTTTTCAAAAGTTCCTTGGTGGCTTATGATCTTGGATGGTGCCTACAACAGTGAGTTAGGAGCTGTGGTTCCTGTGCTTGAAGGGGCTCAGAAGCTTATCAAATTTAATGGGATTCCGTCAGTTAATCATGTGGATTTGAGACTGGTGGTGCACCACCCTCCTCAGGCTGCACTATGGTCTCCGTTTTGGTTGTAGGCAGCTCTTTTAAGCAATCTAAAACATCCACAACAGAGGCAAAACACGTTATAGTTGAATCTTACACTTCTGATCTCCTCAAATCTTTAAATTAAATAGGTAGAAAGTTTTTTTCCCAAATGATCACATCTTTCTCTCCATCTCCCACTCTCTCATAGAAGGAGACACAGTTTAGCCTAAAACTGATGACTTCTGGAAGGCTAAATTCGGGTCAAGGTGAATACTACCCTGCCAGCATCTGCCCCTATGCCTTAAACACTTTCAAACAAGCATTTATAGCTCCCAATGACTCACCAGGAGCAACAAATACTTGCCCACAGAACAACCTATCCTTGGTATACCAAATACCTCTCATACTTGGTCTTAAAAGGAAGATCCTAGGTTTTCTCCTTAATACTTAATAGATCTATGTCTCACTTTGAGACCCCAGATCCTGCAGAGCAGTAATTTTCAGTTAATGGTCTGACGATTTTTCTCACTAAGGGAAGTTGTCTCTGACTTTCAAGTTGCTAACATTTCTTTTTCGTATGTATATTCACACTCAATGAGGTCTCTGAGTGCCTAATTTATAGATTTGCCTTCTCAAAATGACTCACTGTTTTCCAAGTTTCTCTTCCTTGGCCATTTGAAGAGACTGCTATTTTAGCTCATTTTTCTCTGTTTCATTTCAAGCTATTTTGCTTCATTAAAGGGGAAGGTTGGATTTTTCAAAAGCACCAGCATGGACCTTAATTACCAGTCTTATTTCAAATAATGTATTAGATCAAAGATTGAGGTTCATCTTGTCTATCTTTTCTGTTCCCAAGTTACTCATGAACGTCTGTACTAAGTGGACACACTCCTTTTTTAGCCAATGAAGAAAGATATGAACTTCTAGACAATCTAAAGATAGGAAAAATGAATCATAAAACATTAAATGCTATCTGTCTTAAACACCTATTTTGGGCTGGAAGGACTAAGAGGCCTCTCTCTCCTGATTATAGAAGCAGCCTAGAAAATCATCTAGGATAACATGAATAGGTTTTAAATGGCTGAAGTTAGATGGTATGAATACACAAGATATTTCTGATTTATTTGGAGATGTACTAAGAAAAAAGTCTGAACCAAAACCAGACTTTTTTTCTCAATAACTTTGTTTTCAGCCATTGCTCTTCTTAATCTAGTTACTTCAAATCCCAAGTCTTTGGACTTGTTCTGTCACATTAAGAATGTATGCAGGTCAGCTCATCTCACACAGATTTAATGAACAAAAGATTGCCTCTGGAACTTTCTAGAGGTTCCTTATGCAGATTTTTTTATTATAATTTAGAAAGCAGACATCTGAAGAAATAAAGACAAGCAGTGTTCCACATGGTGAAAAAAATGGCTGTACATTGTACTTGAGTTTAGAGGATAGAATTCTAAATTATGACTTGAAGAGTAAAGAGAGTTGGACATTTTTTTCTTTATGAAAGCCAACATCTGAGTACCTAGAAACCCTTAGGCTTTAGATCAGACAAGCTCATCAGAGACCCACTAATTTCCTTATTAAACGTGGATTTAAATGCCTATCCTGAAACGCACAGGTTAAAAATGTTGCATTTAAGTTTCAGAGTTCTTCAGTTCAGTGGAGCAAAACAGAGTTATTCATGGGGGGGCTGATAAGAAGAACTTCAACTACAAGCTGAGTTCACCCCATGGGAGAGACTGAGAATAAAGATCCGTGTGCTACTGACTGATCGCTCAATGTCTGCGAGTCACCAGCTGGCCCTCGCTGGGACAAAGCCAAGCAAGTATGTGGCAGAGATATTCCCCACAGGGAAAGAGAACCGTTGGGTCATCTATACAAGGTAGTTGTGAGAGAAATGAAATATCAAATGCAATTCTGGTTCCCCCAGTTTTAAGAAAGAGGAATTCAGCCAGTTACAAGTGCAAGTCAGTCTGTTAGTGCAATCAAGGGAATAAAGAAAGCAAATATGAACAAAGACTAGGAAGATGAAAGGGGAAAATATTTTTCTGGATGTGCTAGGAGGACTGGTAAGGGAGACCTGTTCGATGCAAAGGACAGTGTTTTCTAAAGAAAGTGTGACCTGAGAGTCACACAGACTGAACTTAGCTGGAATTTAGAGAAAGTTCACACATTAAAACAGGACACTGGCACAACTTTTCAGCACAAACACTGATGGAGAAAGCCTCAGTAGTTATAAAACAGAAACTTGATCCACTTATCAAAAGGCTCATAACGT
>WEIT01000006.1:10710-31360 GCA_013389985.1 Dryoscopus gambensis
TGGATTCCCAAGACCACTCAAAAATCATCCAGAGAGGCTTTGCAGTGACACCAGGCAGCTCTCTGAGCATTCTCAGATTAATCCCTCAACTGATTTGTAAGGATCCAGATGGAGCAGCAGATCTCTTATATGATTTGATCATTCTCGTAGTCATGGTCCTGCAGCTCAGACCACTGAGACCCTCTTCATCCATCATCCATGTGGAAGACAGAGGCAAAGACTGCAGTAAACACACTTGCCTTGTCTGTGTCCGTCTTGGTGAGGTGACCACTGTCTTCCTACTATAAAAAGTAGAAGTCTTTAAAAAGGAAAGTTCAGTGGTTTAAAATTGCATTGCAGCTTCTGCTTCAGGTTGAGGTTAGGAACAGAACACTTGAAGGGGCAGCTTCTGACTTCTTCGACACTTGTGTGATTCCATTAACACCCACAGGAGTGTGCAATGAAAATTGGGCCAGAGTTTTGTAAACAGAGATTTGGGAGNTGCAGTAAACACACTTGCCTTGTCTGTGTCCGTCTTGGTGAGGTGACCACTGTCTTCCTACTATAAAAAGTAGAAGTCTTTAAAAAGGAAAGTTCAGTGGTTTAAAATTGCATTGCAGCTTCTGCTTCAGGTTGAGGTTAGGAACAGAACACTTGAAGGGGCAGCTTCTGACTTCTTCGACACTTGTGTGATTCCATTAACACCCACAGGAGTGTGCAATGAAAATTGGGCCAGAGTTTTGTAAACAGAGATTTGGGAGTGCTGCAAGTTAAAGAAAGGCTTTGGAAACATACCTCATAGATAATTGGATTTTTCTGAGGCAGATGAGTGTTTTCTGAACCTTCCTGATTTAAGGTCATAGGGCTCACTGCCAATATGCAGTGACTGAGGGGAATGTAAGAGGACTGGTACCACAGCTGCCACTTCTGTCTGCTGTACTATCCAAATGTCAGGAGGAGTCTCCATGAAAAAGGCAAGTGACAACAGAACTGGCAAGGATGGCCTGATGACACTTTTGGGTTCCATGTATCTGAGGTGAAATGAAGCCCATCCAACATTTTGGCACGCAAAGCACGACTCCAAAAGGCTGCATCAGATGACTGTGGTATGCAAGCAGCTTCCTCAGGATGAAAAGGCAGCATCTGAGAGTCTTTGTAGCCCTCAAGCCAAGACAAGGAAAAAGCAGGAGCTGGGCAAAACACATTCCTCAGGAAGCCATATAGTTGTGCACATCTGTGTATTTTTTCCATGGCAGACACTGTTGGCTTGCAAATGTTACCAACTGCCCGTGGCATTTTAGGAGCATCCGATCAAGTCATCCTGTATGAGGCAGTAACTACTCTTGGCAGTCTGGTTGTCATCAAGATCCTTGCTTTGTGTGATCTCATGTAATCGCCTACGCTGCCTCTCGTCAGAGATTTGCTAACAAGGAGAAGCTTCCAACTATTTTTTCCTGCTCAGTGACAGAACAGGAACTTTGTGGCTTCAAGAAATGTAAGACTGGCCATGTTTGTGATGTCATGGGCCAAAACTCTTTGAACTCATGCCAGTATTGGTAAATTGAAACATTTCAGAAGGAATGGGAAACTTGTACCCAGCCAGGGCCAGGGCATCCTACAAAAAACCTGCTTTTTGGGATGCTGCACTTCTCTGGTCAGCATCACAGAGCACCACGTTCAGCCCAATGCAATATCCAGTCCAACCAGGGCATGCCAGGGCTCCACAAAGGCTCAGTTCCCAACCTCATGTCTTTCTCTAATCATCATACAAGATTTTAAATACTAAAAGTTACAGTTTCTAAATGAACTTTTCCATCTCAGGTGTCCTGTCCTGCCCAGACTTGCCAACAGTAGCCAGTGGCAAAGATCTGGAGCTTGACCTTGCTTGGCTCTCTGGTGGCTACAACTCAGCCTGGGCTCTCAGGCAGGGAAAAGGAACCATCTGGCTTCCCCCTTTTGCCTTACCTTGTGCCATGGCCCAGGCAGTGGCAGTTCACAGGACCCAGCCAGCATCACAGGGATCTGCCCTGCCCTCGAGGGTGGTGCCTAGAGGCCCTTTGTGACATCGACCTGGTGTGACAGCGGCTGTTTGTGATGCAGTGCCCTAGGAGAGCACCTCCCTCAGAAAGCAGCAGCTGCCATGGGCAATGCTGACAGTCTGCGGCAGAAGATGCCAAAGACAACCATGGAGAAGGAGGAGCAGCTGGTAGCATAGCCTGCAGAGGCACGTGGCATGGCTGTATCAGCTTCCCTGAGCAGGGATGCACATGTAGGGACAGGCTGCCAGCAGGAGCCAGCAGGGCTGTCAGTGTGCATTGAGTGCTACCACAGCGCTCCGTGGCTGTGGGGGCACAAGAAGCACGGGCCTTTTGTGAAGGAGATCATTGTGTCGTTCAAGAGGAGGCCTTCAGAGGAGCTGGACAGGAGCTGCCTGGCCCGCAGCGCGTGCAGACAGGCCCCACTTTGGAAAGCCACCCTGCCACAGCAGCAGGATGGCCTGGAGGACAGGGAGCTCCAGCAGCCGGAGAGCCAAGGACAGGGTTCCTCCTTGGGGAACTCCAGGGGACTTGATGACACACCTGGGCAGGTGAGTGCCAAGGATGGAATGGAGCAGCCTGAGATGGGATGGGACAGTGGCATGAGCAGCTGCGCCACACCACAGCAGCCACAGGTGATAGGGAGGTTCACAAAAGGTATCTTGAATAAGCAGGTAATACTGGAGCAGCTGAGAGCCCAAGCTCCAGCCATCGAGCCAATGGCCTTGACCAGGGAACAGGAGTGCGAAGACACCACTGATGCAGAGCTCTCAGAGGAAGAGGAGTGGGCAGATGCCATGGACACAGAGCTCTCAGAGGAAGAGGAATGGGAAGATGCCATTGACGCTGAGCTGTCAGAGGGAAAAGAATGGGAAGACAGAATAGACACAGAGCTGTCTCAAGGGGCCATCGGGTCACCTTCTGTCCATCACTGGGTCAATTCCTTGGGTCTGGAGGACAAAAAAGGCTCCCACACTCGTCCTGGGGAGGGTCCCAGCTGCCCCAGCAGTGTGGGCAGAGAGGCTGCAGGAGAGGCAGCTGACAAACTGCTTAGAGCATCTCCTCCCCCAGTGTGTCCAGCAGGTGCCCAGCTGGCTGATTCTGCCCCACTTGTAGCTCCTGAGGAAGAGGAGTGCCACACACCTCTCAAACATAAGGAGGCAGAGCCACCAGCTTTGTCTGTCCCTGTGGAGGCAGCAACAGCAGCAGGGGCAGAGAACCAGGCACCTGCTCCACATGGCCCCACAGTCGATGGACTAGGTCAGCTGGACCCAGCCCAGTCCATGAGGGCTGAGGGCCTGGGCAAGACTGTGCTTGACAAGCCGCCAAGAGAAATGTGGGGCTGGGAAAAAAGCAGGGACAAGGTGACAGGAGATGCAGCCACAGCAGTAGGGGCAGAGAATCTGGAAGTTGCTGTGCACAGCCCCAGAGCTGATGCTCCGCTGCTGCTGAACACAGCTGATTACATCAGAACTGAGGTTGTTAAGAGGGCCTGGCTTATGGTCCAGGGACCTGTTGAGGAGCCAGAAGAAGAGTGGGAGCAGGAAGGAAGCATGGATGAGGTGACAGAAGCAACAGTCAGAGCAGAGGGTGCAGAGAGCCCAGCACATGCCCAGCAGCCCCCCACAGTCGATAACCCACCTCTGCTGGACATGGCTGACTACATCAGAACTGAGGTTGTTAAGAAGGCCTGGCTCACGGTCCAGGGACCTGTCCAGGAGCCAGAAGAAGAGTGGGATCAGGAAGGAAGCAAGGATGAGTCGACGGCAGGAACAACTGGAGCAGCGAAGGCAGAGAGCCCCGCACATGCCCCACACCCCTCCACAGTCAGTAACCCACCTCTGCTGGACATGGCTGACTACATCAGGACTGAGGTTGTAAAGAAGGCCCAGCTTGTGGTCCAGAGACCTTTCCAAGAGGTGGAGGAGCAGCAGGACTGGGAACAAAGCCCAGATGAACCAATTGCAGCAGAAAGACCTGCAGGATGTGCCTACAGCCTTCCTGCCCCTCCTGTCTTCAGCACACCAGCTGGACAGAGATGGCTGAGCCATGCCCGGAGAGCAGTGAGGTCTCTGCCCTCAACCTCCAACACAATCTGCAGCACAGGAGAGAGGGAGAAGCAGGAACCAACAGGCAATGCCATGGAAATGCTGGACACAGCCCAGTACATCAGGAGTGAGGTACTGCGCAAGGCTGTACCAGGTAGCAGATTGTGGAACAGCAAGATCTGTGGAACAACAGGACCAAAGGAGCAGGCAGAAGAACAAGGGGACCTGGAACAAGGCTCAGATTAGATGATGAGAGCTACAGACTGATTTAGGACTTGATGTAGACCCATTTTGAGGATAATAAAAGTTGTTAGTCTACGGTGCCTCTCTGCTTCATTTTGCCTTCTCTGCCCCTCCTCATCTTCACCGGTCCGCAGGGTGCTGACATGAGGTCTTGATGCTGCTCATGTTGAGCTCCTGTCAGATGAAGGGGTTATAGTTCAATCCTGTAACTCAAAATGTCCTTCTTGCCTGGATTTAGGAGGAAGCAAAGGAGACATTACTCCCACTGCTAGTGCTGAGATCCCACAGGACATGGCAGGGCTGTAGCCAACCTCCAAGCAGCCCTTCTGCCCTGCCCAGCCCACAAAGAGCCTCTCTGCATAGGAATTCTTGGAACATTTGTCTCTCCCTTCTTGGCAGTGAAAACCCAGAAACCTTTAAAGAAAGTCTCATTTCATCTTCTCAGCTCCTTGTGAGGGTAACAAGAGGCACTGTGAGCACACAACCTTTGCTACACAGCCATAATGGCTTGACTTATTTCAGAGCACTGACTGACAGTCACATTACAAGACACATTTTGCTAACACGTTTTTTACATCCCATTATATAGAAAATTTCACTCCATAGTACTTCACTTTACTTACATCACATTTTGCAAAATTTACCCTTGTGTCTGAAGAGAGGAACTGTTTTCCCAGGCCAAAACTAACAGACTCTTTCTGAGAACTGAGATACTTTAATTTAATTTAATTTAGTTTATAGAATCATAAAATATGCTGAGTTGGAAAGAACCCACAAGTACTCTGTGGAACCCCACTGGTGACAGGTCCCCAGTCTGGTGTCACCCCATCCACTGTAACCCTTTGTGCCCCACCTATGGGCCGGTTGCTCACCCATCA
Organism: Dryoscopus gambensis; assembly: GCA_013389985.1. Classification (NCBI taxonomy): domain Eukaryota; kingdom Metazoa; phylum Chordata; class Aves; order Passeriformes; family Malaconotidae; genus Dryoscopus; species Dryoscopus gambensis. Next base: position 15,895 of record WEIT01000006.1, read on the forward strand.
CATGATGTGTTTATCCAGCTGTGAGCTGGGCATTTTGTCCAGAAGGATCCTGTGAGAGACAGTATCAAAAGCTTTGCTGAAGTGCAAAATGATGACATCAAATGGCTTTCCTAGATCAATTCAATGGGTTACCCTGTCATAGAAGGAAATCAGGTTTGAGAAGCACAACCTTCCTCTCATGAAGCCTCGTTGGCTGTGACCAGTGATGGCATTGTCCTCGAGGTGTTTTTCAGTGCCTCCCAGAATAATCCTTTTTGTGATTTTAAAGGCATTGCAGTGAGACTGACAGGCCTGTAGTTTCCAGGCTCCTCCTTCTCACTCTTCTTGAAAATAAAGACAGCATTTGCTGCTTCCAGTCAGCTGAGACCTCTCTGGATTCTCAAAACTGCTCAAAAATCATGCAGAGATGCTTTGCAGTGACACCAGCCAGATCTCTGGGCATTCTCCAGTGAATCCCTCAGCAGATTTGCAGGGATCCAGGTGGAGCAGCAGATCCCACGTGTTCAGAGTCAAAGGGGAGTTGATCTTTCTCGCAGTCATGGTCCTGCAGCTGAGACCGCTGAGACTTTCTTGGTCGGGCATCTATGGGGAAGACGGAGGCAAAGACTGCAGTAGACACACTTGCCTTGTCTGTTTCCCTCTTGGTGAGGTGACCACCCTCTTCCTATAGTGGACTGATGTTATTTCATCACAGTCTTTTGCTATTAATGTATTTGAAAAACCTTTTTATGTGAAAAAACCTTTTTATTTTCCATAGATCTGGTCAACTTCACCTCTACCTGAGCTTTGGCTGCACGAATTTTCTCCCTACAGCAGCAAGCAGCCTCTCTGTGTTCTTCTCTGACATGCTTTCCCTGGCTATAAACCTTCCTTTTTCACCTTAATTCCAAGAGAAGGTCCCTGTTCAGCCAAGCTGGCCTTCTGCCTCCTACTACATTTAGGATTTGCCTGCTCCTGTGCCCTTTGGAAATCGGAACTACCACCATCATAACCTCTCTGTGAATAAGAAGAATTATCATCTTTGTTCATTTTTTAAAGGGATAAAACTGAAACAGGCCAAATTGTTCGAATAATAATTTACAGGAAAAAAGAGACCATTTTCAGTATGTCAGGCTTGTGAGAAGGTCCTGGCATACTGAGCAGGCTGGTGTTAGTCGAATACCAAATATTAAATTCGTATTATAAACATTACATATATTCCCCATACAGAGAGCATCTCTAAAGACCTGCTGGGAGCAGAGGCCAGTTATTTCTAAGTAGGACACGTTCACATGTGTCTCCAGATTCAGCTAGGAACTGGGACAAGGTAGATACCCAAACAACCCTCCCTGGAGCTTGGAATTTTCTGTCCAGCAGACATGAAGGGTGAGAAATTGCATTTTTCCTGGGGCAAATGGTGGAGCAAACCTCCATTTCCTCTCCTGAATACATAGTTGCTCTTTTCCAGACATGGTTGTGCCCAAAGGAGAAGAAAGAAGCATCCTACAAGCAAGAGGCCTCGTCAGCTGCAGCATGGAACAAGTATAGAAAGGAGTGTTTTCCTCTCTCACTTTTTCTCAAAAAAGCTTCAAATAGTCTTGTTTTCATCCCACTGTAGAAAAGTAATAAGTTGAAATATTTAAAAATAAAAGGGGACATAAAACCAGTTTCCTTCCAAGCTTCAATTTAGAGGCTATTAAGACAAGCCATTCTGACTTCACTGTTTAAATTTCATATTTTCTTGGCTAGACTCTAGTCTGTTGGATGGGAATTACTTACTGTGTGGAAGAAACAGGCTGCAAAGCCTCTCCCCAGAAGTGGCAGTGGCAGTATCACATCAAGAACCAGACTTTGAACTGGGTCAGTGCCCACAGCATACAAGAAACTCTTCAAAAACATTATTTTCTTCCAGTCTACCACTGTCTTCTCCTTTCTAGACCCTGTGATCACCTTGTTGGAACTTACCTTATACATCTTTATTTGAAATTCTTTTCTATGCAAGGGAAGTTCTTAAAGAAAAGTAGTAATTGCTGTGAAAGTCACAAGTCTTGTGCTGGGAATACACACATCATTTCAGGATTTTGGCTATGTAACAGTTTTCACCATGCTTTTCTGATGATAAAATAACTCCTGCTGCAGAATGGAAGTTGCCCTAGAGCAAAGTAAAATAAGTTATATTTGCATTATGTAAAGTGTTTTGTGATCTGACTATATATATATACACACATACTTTCATTAAAAGGAGAGAAAAATCTCTTTTAGTTCACATTTGGAAGTTTGGATTAAGCGCCAAGCTTTAATTGAAGGGAAAGCTTAATTTGAACACCTGAAGCAACAATGGATATTTCAAAATCCATCCATACATATTGCATGGCTTTTTTTTTGAAAGTTCAGAAAATAATGGTAGTAAGAATTTAAGTACCATGTTAAATCTTCAGCCAGTCTTTCCACTCAATATATTTGTTAAAATAATGTGCTGAAGCAGCAGGAATTTATTATTGGGCTTTTCCACACAAGACACACCTTGGATTTTTCCATTCTAAATCTTTTAACAGATGCATAAAGTAGTAAAGAGCTTTATAGAAAAAGCTTCATGTATGATGTAGGTTCAAACAGCAACATAATGAAGATATGAAATATCAACTCTTGATCTATATCTTAATTAGTTTCAGACTTCTAGTCTAATATTTTTAGGTGGTTTTGATATCAACAATTGAATAAACTGAAATCTGCAACAAACATTACACTATGGAGAGAAGTCAGTTATCATTAGCATATATTTGGAGTAAGTTTCTGGATTGCACTTTTTCAACTAGCTGGGTTTAGGTATAACTTTTATAAATTCATAACACTGGTATACCAAGCGTTTGTCCTACATAATTGTGAGCTAACATCCCACTGTTGCTGACCTTGGATTTATTGACAGACTGAGTGATGTCTGAGATGCAGAAATCATCATTACAGTGTCTCAAGAAGTAACTAAAAATGCCTATTTTGTCTGGATAGATGAAGTCAGATGATAATAAAGAGAGCCTGCACACCTAATACCTTACCAGGGTACGCAGTGCCTTTCATTTCCGAAATACACATAGAAAACGCCAGAACAAATGTAGAGGAATCGGACACTTACACTGCAAATACACAGGTAGAGTCGGAGGTACAGCTTGCAGGTTTCACCACTGGCACCATGCAGCTGGCACAGGAGCTGCAGAGATGGCTTAGATCAGATTTCCTCTTTTCCCTGTTGGCTGCAGCACAGACATTGGTTTGTTGCTCATGGGCCCCACATGTGCCGTCTTCTTTACAAAAGAGACAAACCTTTCCTGAGGACGATATACACCAACTTTGACTTGAAAAAGTATAGCATTGTGTTACACTAAGAAACAGCCAAACTGTCATGAAATTACACTAGAATTCAAAAATGTAAGATTTCTTTATTTTTCAGTGTAAGAGTTCATTTTCTTGGCTTACTTATTTATAATCCTACCTTTCCCCTGGGAGAATCCTATCATTCCTTCTTGGAAAAAACCACATAAAAAACATGTTACTAACCCAGCACCTACACAGATCAGCTTCCGGGCTCAAATCTGAAAAAGGCAGACCTCTGTGAAGCTTGTGAGATTTCAGTAATAAGTCTGAAGTCGTTTAAGACATGTCTGATGGCTTTTTCATCATCTTCTAAGTAAGGGCTGTAAAACACAGCATGCAAGCTGTTTGTAAGGATACTGAAACAAAAGTCATTGCACACTGAGATTAAACAGCTGTTGAATCAGTAAAGCCAGAATTAACCTACAGACTTACAACCAGGTTTGCATTTTTTAGGGCCTCTCATGTTGCACATTAGCTGAGCTGCGTGAAGTAGGCCGTGGTATTTCATCAGATTTCCAACACAGCTTCTTGGGCAGTGAGTGAGCTGCTGGCTAAGAAATGGCATAAATAAATTAAACTTCTATAGCATTTTGCATCATACTGAAAGAGTTATTTTTGTGGAAAGAATAGAATGCAACTTTTTATAAGGAAATAAGCTACACAGGCAGCAAAATATGTGAATTTCAGTAATTATGTCACTATCATAGTGTGCTTCTGGAAGTAAATAACATTTTTTCTCCCAGCAGGCTACTTATTGCTGGGTAGAATCCACTGCCTGTGGGCAAACTGGAAAGATTCCTGTCAGCTCAGGGCCCAGTTCGCCATTTCATTTAACTCACTATTTGGAAAAGAGAAAGCAAGTGTAAGAAATGCAGAACAATGCCTGCACTCAAACAAGATTAACCTTGCTCATTTTTGTGCTTTAACCTTGTCAAAGAATCTGTGCTTGAGCAATTAAAGCTTTGATAAGGACTTGCAGCTCAAACGGGTATTTAGGAAATAGCCTGAACAAATCCTGGAGTATTTTGCGACAAGAATAATTAGGCAGTGAGGTGAGCACGTGTGAAAACAAAACAAAATTGTTGTTGTGTTACTTCTGCTAAAAGCTCCCAACCTGTAAAGATTGTGGAAAGTTTCATCAATCATATAAATTTAAATAATCATGAGAAGATCTGCACTACCAAGATTTGGTAGCACTGAGAGAGCAGATTAAGCTTTTATGGGCTGCTCAGTGAAGAATTGGATTCTGATCAAAAACGAGGAGACAGAATACTCTAAAATGTAGCTACATTCAAAATTACTGAAAATCTGAAAATGTGATCACTGAAAATGTTGATCTGGCTTAGCATCATAGAAAAACATTCTAAGGAGAAATGGAAAAGATCTTTGTTGACTCAGATAATACTGGAGCTGAAACTTTTGGCAGGAAAATGTTTCTGTCCACAACAGATAGTGAATCTACATGTATGAGAAATAGCACCTCTTCACTGCATTTATATTTAAATATCAAAGTGTTCCCTCTTTGGGAGAGAAGTGGAAGATCTGTAAATATGTGTCTTACTGTCATTAAAATGTGTCCACTGCCCAACCATGGCACATAGGTTGCAAGTGAAACAGACCATCTTCAAAGAACCTGGCAACTGAAAATAAACACTGAACAAGGGACCAGAATATCCAGAAGAAAGCACAGCTACTTGATTATATCATCTGGGCAGCTTTAACCCGTAAAATACAATCATTTCCTGGCAGAGCACTCATAGTCGAGGAGGATGATTTTTACAGCCAGATTGTGCTCACTTCTGTCACGGGTCAGCTTCCAGCCGCTGTGCAAGACACTTGGGAAGGAACAATCTCTGCACTCACACTGTTCCCAGTGAACTGCTTCTTCCTTTCTCAGAAGCTGCACAAATTTGGCCTTTTCTTAAAATTGCTTTCAAGCTAGAAGACCACATCCTAGTTTCAAGAAACATGACTTGCTGCATAGGAATGTAAATCACTTTGCATCCCTGTCTTTGAGAAACGTGAGCCAGCCCATGGAGTGGGACAATGATCCTCCTTGTTCTGCCCCATCGTGGGGGTCATGGGGTGGGTGACCTCCACATGCACGAGCAGAAAGCTCCCAGAAGAGGAGCAGGCAGGAAACCAGGGCGGGTCATTCTGAGCTGAATGCGTTTCATTATCAGGGTGAGGGCATGCCCTCCAGCAGGCTGCAGCAGGGAGAAGGTGGATGATGAGATGGCAGTTAGAGATTTCAGTGCCTTTCAAAATTGGACATTTAAGGGCTCTCTTCAGGGCTTCCCCCCACTCCCCGCCGCCCCCTCCCNGGAAGCAGCGGCTCTCCTGACATGTTTTTAAAATGTTTTATCGAAGGTTTTAACCTACCAGTACAAACAGATATTACAGCCTTTAAACAAATGGCACATCACGGGGTTCGGGCAGCTGCCAGTGTGGTACACGCCAGGAAAGGATGGCACTGCTCTGAATCCACAGGAACACCAAGCAGCCCCGGTGGATCGGCAAGTGCTGAAACAAACCAGGCGGTGTTTCCTCATCTTCTCACCCAGGCACAGACTTCTCCCCTCCAACTACGAGGTCTTTAAAGTAGAATCTCTACTGGGACAGCATATCTAGGAACAACAGAATACTTCACAAAGCTGATGAGCATCACTTAGCATGAATCAAACTGCTGAACCAAAATTTTAATGTTCGTAATTAGGGTAAATTATCTCGATTTAAATAATTGTCAGTGGACTAGCTGAGGGAACCTTAAGTAAACAATGGCGTTACCAATAATTACCACAAAACAAAATTCACATTCCCACTTTGCCCCTTCGTACATTTGAGGACTGCCAAAGGATTTATTTACTTTTAACTAGATGGCTTACTAATTCTAACAAAGCCAGTAAAACGTATGCTGAGTTATGCAGATAGACAAAGGGAAACAATTGAATAATGAGTTGAAAAATATTTGATTATGTACAGCTCTAATATTCGTATTTTGGCAATAACTACCAGCCAGCAATATCAGAGTCTTCAGCAGTGACAGTAAATAGTAGTCAGTTACTTACAGCCCAAAATTTAAATCACATATTTATGAGTGAACTGAAGCAGACTAATCATAAAGTCAATTATCATGACTACTAATATGCTTAACTCCAGATGTAAATGTGATTGTGAAATTTTGTCAAAGGTCTACAAGGAGTTTCAAGTAAAATTCAATTCCATTAGCGCAAAATAAGATGCATTTTCATATTCAGATCTCTTAGATTAAACAATAAACTCAAATGCCTAAATAGATATGATGACAATTGCTTAAAATCTCAACATCGCTATTATTAAATAACTGAAGATGGCTTTTAGGGCTCCTTCAAGGAAATCCTGTCCTAAGGCTAAGGCTAGGAACACAAAGATGATGTCATATAACAATTACTGCTCAAGGCTATGGAGTATTTCTGTTTACCAGTGTAGATGAACATTTTCTCATTGTAAAAGTTCAATTAATGTGATTTCATCCAAAGAGATCAGTACAACAACTGTTACATTACAAAATGAGAGAGAGTGTTGTGCATATTGGATTTGCTGCACACACAGGTCCAGGGTTTGTTGGACAAAGGTTGGAATTTAATCTTTTCTTTATTCTAAAAAGCTAAATTTTTCCCATCAAGAACACATATATATTTCTTTTGAAACTTGGGGGATCCCTTGTGGAATTCGAAGCAAGAAGCATTGATTTATCTGATTTTTGAGCCAGCTGGGTGGACTCCATTACCACACCAGCTCCCCAAGTGTCTGTGGGGGGGGCTGGTCAGAAGAAGAGTAGGGAAACTCTTGGAGAATGAGACGTTCCTGGTCACTCTGATCTCTGGAAAAGCTAATACTTGCCCAGAATTTCTAACAGTTTAAAGGACTCTTCGGAGAATCATAATCTTTAGCTGAGAAGTTCATTCTCTTCTTCACATCCTGCTTGAGAAGAAATTTTGTTGTGAGTGGATGTCAAACTGCTCAAGCCAAGCTCAGGCTTTTACCATTTCTCTGATTCCAGCTTCTTGTTTTTAAATCTGAAGGCTATCAGAAGGGATCATGAGAGAGAACCTACTGTTGCAGCTGCTGCCCAGGAGCAGAGGTCTTCTCCTTCAAACAGGGGAAGACTGTATTCCTCTTTTGTTAAACAAGCCTCATGTTCATTTTAAAGTTATCATAACCATAGATAGTATGCCCTAAACAGAAAATTTCATTGGAAGAGTCTAACAAACAGCCTAGAAATAGTATGGTTTCTGACTAGCAGCACCTCCTGTGGTTACTTCTCACAAGACAGAAAATAGATATTTTGGTAATTTTTTTTCATTACTACCTGAATATGAACTCCCAAGCAAACAAACAAAAAAAAATCACATAGAGACAATAGGTGCAAAATTGAAAAATAGCTACGCATTCATTTGGAGTTTCAAGCTTTCTGGGAAGAAATAACTAATTTGTGCTGTTTTAGAGTAACTGTTTACTCACAGAAAGTTTCTGTTTCTGAATAAGAAGAATCTCTAATTGTATTCGGCTGGTTAAATGTGAGTTATTTATTTAGGAACTCTTCCAGATATATTCACCCCTTTCAAGTGCATAGCAAACTTTGCAAACAATAAACATGGCACCAAATTTGCTGATTTCTAAGTAAGGAAAGATTCTCAAATGCTAAGCTTCAGTATTTCAGCAATAGCAATAAAGTCTTGATTGCAGCCTTCCTGAGAGAATCATAAATATTTCTGTCAGTGTGCAGTTCTACCATTTGCTACATGATGCGACGTTCATGGTAGTGTCAAAAGTCCAAATCATAATATCATGCCAGGAAGCTTTCAAGCAGCTCTTGGACTGCACTAAGGTATCTGTTTGGTGTCAAGCAAACATAACATCAGTGTTTTCCCTGCTGACTACTATTTACTGACGTGATTTTCTGGATGGCACAACAAAAGCTACAATTTACAGAATGTACTATTAGGAAAGAAAGCAGAAACAAGTGGAAGCATTCTTTATGTGGTAGTTCAAATTATTTTATGCCTAAAGCAAGAAAGGATGTCCCCGCATACACAAGGAACAAACTGCTGAGGAGAGGATGCAGCCACAGAAGCCCAGCAAAGGATTTACTGTAACATTGATTCCCTGTGTGTTCTCTGTGCATGTCTGCACAACTATGACTAGAAAGCAGGATGTAACTCTGGCAGAAATTATTTGTAAGTTGAGTTTTTAATTTAAAGCTAAAGAAAAAATGTGCTGAGAACATTTCTGCATGTGATGCTACAGATTTATGCATGAGTTGGCTTCTACATGGGATATCAGGGTCCTCCATAAGCACAGAACCCTCTCCTTTACATATGGCCCCAAAATATTGAAAGGTTGATATGTTTAACTAATTCCTATCAGTTGTTAATCTCTGTGTGAAATATGTCATAAAACTCACTGATTCATAGGTACGTCTCCTCCTTCTGAAATCAAAATTAGCCCCGAACTTGAGTTTAACTGTTTGATTTCAGATTTATTTTTATTTATCCTAGTCATTATTTTCTATACAACAAATTTTCCATTAATCAGTGGAAAGAGATCAGAAATGTGCAATAAAGTGTGAGAGCTAATAATTAGCAATAATTTTAATGAAAATCTTTCTTCTCTGTCATTTCTTTTCTCAGAGGACAAACTGAAAGACATAAAATTAATCCTCTTTGCCAAAATTACGCAATGAAACTTCCAAGGGGAATTTTCAGTGAAAGCATATCCAAGCAGAAAAGTCGAGTGTTTTTGTGGTTCTCTAACCATCTGTGAAGCTGTCATGTAAAGTTTTATGGCCCTTTTTTGAGATGTTATAATAAGTCCCACATAAGCATATTGTAGATAATCTAAACTCTTGAAAGTATTTTCTAGGTACCATGAACATCAGTGTCCGCCATGCTAGCATGAGTTTTATGGAAATTCTGCAGATACATTTCCTCTGCTTAGACATAAAAAGAGCTCTTTCTTCACATGTAAATGGGACGCTTTTGAGTACTGTGTGTAATTTTTTAAGCATCTTAATATGGGTAATTAGTTCCTTTGTGAAAATCTGACTTTCATGTTGTGAAGTAGAAACATAGAAGCTCTTGAAACTTACAAAGCTGGGTACTTAGTGAAATTTCTCCACTCTTGGTGGAACAAATAGGAATTCCTGCAGCTCTTACAGCTCCCCTTTCTCAAGTTTGTTTGTTATCTTCTGCTAAACTTGTTCTTGTAAAGATGTGAAATGGATTAAGTTCATCCCTCTCAGTTAAGAAGCTTAGAAGTTTATGAGTTCATTTTTCATCAATGAGAGAAAGAAAGAAAGGAAGAAAGAAAGAAAGGGAGAGAGAAAGAGAGAGAGAAAGAGAGGGAGAGAGAAAGAGAGAGAGAGAGAAAGAGAGAGAGGAAAGAGAAAGAAAAAGAAAGAAAGAAAAAAATGAAAGAAAGAAAGAAAGAAAGAAAGAAAGAAAGAAAGAAAGAAAGAAAGAAAGAAAGAAAGAAAAAGAAAGAAAAGAGAAATACATGAAAGCAAGGAAGAAAGCAAGGAAGAAATTGAAAAAGCAAGCAAGCAGGCAAGCAAGAAAGAAAGAAAGAAAAAAATACAAGCCTTTCTGAGACTTTTCAGGTCAAAACCAACCAACCAAAAATGAAAACAAAGAGAGCGCAAACATGTTCAGGAGATTGAGGCCTGTCAGTTTGACAAATCAGTGGCTATTTAAAGACCTTCTACGCCTCATCTCTATGTCCCTAGGCCATGGCTAGATAGTGAAAAACTAGTGAAGGGCAAGGAAAAGACCCTTTAATTAGCCATTGCCTTCTGCAAATGGGGTCACCAAGAACATGAGCTTACTCAGCATCCACCAGCAAAATGTTTTGTGAAGAAGTAAAGCCATAACCACATGCCAGGCTCTCTCCAGCCTCAACCACATCTCTGTCACAGGGACAGCAGCCTCCAGGAGTGGTCTTCTGGCAGGGTCAGCTCTGAGTCATCCTCCAGCCTCCAGGTCCCCGGGACAGCCTTGCTATTGGGTGCAGGGAATAATAATAGGCAAAGAGAGAAATTTACACTGGCCAAATCTGTACTAGGGAGCAAAGGAGTTGGGGCTAATGACCTAACTTTTGCCCTGTGCACCCTTCTGGGTGTCTTGCCTTTACAGGCCTAGCTCTGGTCTGGTCCCAGGGACCAAATGCCTACTTGTACCTCCGGCACTTCTGAGGCTCTTCTACCCTTGTGCCACCAGAAAGAGAGCCCAGTTCATACACTCTGATGCCACTCCATGATGCAAACCAAGCCCCAGGAAATGGGAACAAACAGGACATTGTCTTCAAAAGCACTCTGCTCATCCACACTTCATGTCTAAATGTCGGCGTCAACCTCTCCCAGTGAGTACACCCACTGTCCTGCTGGGGCAGCCATTCATGGAAGGCTCTCTTACCTTCCAGTTTTTTCCCTAATCCACACAAGTACCAGTAATTAGCAGGGGGAGACTGACTTGACCCCATGGCACCTCATTAATTTTTTTCCTGTTCCTCATTGACTTTGCTTCTCTCATCCCACTGGAGTATCAAAGCCCAAGGTCTAGACAAACAGAAAAAATATTTCCAATCCATGTTTCATTATGCACCAGGGAAAAGTGGGGATCAGACAGACCAGTAGTTTATTTACTACATATTGGTAGTAGTTACCCCTTCCATCTAGTGGGGAGAATTCTCTGTGTGAAGGAAAGAAGCACTTCTCTTTGCCTTTGAATCCAGCGTCTTCCAGCAAGCAGCAGATGGTTTCAATACATCTTTTCTGGGGTTCTCTGTGCAAAAAATAAATTAATGGCAATTATTTACACCACTGTTACATTTCCGTCTTTCACTTTAGTCCTTGCTTTAGGTATTGATATTGCAAACTCTTGGTGACCATGGACACAGTGGGATGAGAGCAAGACCCCACGGTGCCACAGCAGGTCCAGAGGGGAAGGAAGGGTCAAAAACTGCAGCATTACACAATTACACCTTTCTTATATACACAGTGCCCAAGACACCTCATCCTTTAAAAGAGACTGACTTTCTAGGGGGAGGGTAAACAAGGGTATGGTCTTTAAAGGAAAATAATTTGCTTTATAAACATTTTGAAGCCTCAAAAGAAGACTGTCCTACAGCCTCTGGGCAGCAGTCTTACTGACTACTGTAAGCCAGCAAAACAGCCAAAATGCATTTCACTGAAAGTAAACAAAACCACAAACCTAAGCATTCAAAATAAATTTTGAGAGCATAAAATAAACTTTCGCCAACAATATGATGTCTATTTCAATGACAGTCTTGGGTTTCTGTTAATTAAAGAAAAAGTTTTCACAACGTACAGTGATATAATCCAAATACTGCAGTAAGCTTTGTTTTAATTAGGAACTCTGAAACTCTCCATCCTGAAGGGAAAAAAACCGGTCACTTTATGCTTTGGCAGAGGAGAAGAGCAGAGGAAGAGTTCCTGTCGCACAGAATTTGATCTTTTTTATCATGTAATGTGCAGACTGTATGACTAACCTTCCTTTGATTCTGAAATACCTCGGTGACTTCAATGGCAAAGCCCTTCTTTCCTTCATGGACAGTTTTGATACCATTTCCTTATGCATGGTCTTGGACATTTCTGTGCAATTCCTAGAAATCTCCCAGAAAGCTGCCTGCAATATGCTTCTCCTCGAGGAGTTTCTCATCTGCAGGTGCAGCACATCTGCCTTAGCCATCCAGCTTGAAAACATTTAAGCCCCAGTTCTACACTCACACCTCCTTTCCCTGGTTTCCTCCTCTTGCAGCCACAGGTGCTGTGCAGCCTGCCCGGGGCTGCACTGATGTACCCCAACAGACTGACACTCTGAAGATGGCAGGAAAAGAGTTCCACTGTGAAAATGGAGGGTAACTTTAATTCTTTTAAAGTGGGAAATGTAAAGTTCCCTGTAACTCATACTGTTCCTCTGGCATCAAATCCAGTCATACAAACGGCTCTGAAGCAAATGACTGAAGTGTTGGTAAGAGCAGTCTCTGCACTCAGTGGGCATTTACCTACAGAGCTATAGCCAATATCCTCCCATATTCCCATTCCTTTCCCAGCATGTTCAGCCATAGTGTTAGCCAGAGAAATGTATCTACCTATTCCCCTTCACTCCCAAGGGAACTGAGTGCAGCGGTGATTACCTCCACACAAACCTTCAGGTTCAAAATGAGGGAAAGTACAACAGAAAAGCACATTCTACCACAGATTCTTTTGGGGCTTTAAATAACTGCTTAGAAATATTACTAAATGCTTTTGTTCAACCTGCAGATCTGTTAAAAATGCAAAACAAAAGACCAATGAACTCTCCCCTTCTCCACAGGTCCTTATGCCCTACTTTTAGATCAAGCCAACATCTCTTCAGCAAGCTCACAAAATTCTAGTTGGTTTCACCAACCGCCATTTCCACTTTCCACTTTCCTCCATTGCCTCACAGCATGGTTTTCATGCTTTTGTACAAAAAACTGTGAAATACACATTTGTGCAACATATGCAGAAAATAATTTTAAAAACCAACCCACAGGATGCCTCTCTACAAGGTTTCACTGATGACTTTTCAGTGAAGGTGACAGGTTACTACTCAGGTAAGAGGACTTTTTGTGTTCTTGAGTTTTTTAAACATTATCAGCACTGGTAGCAACTGGGAAAGAACTGAGAGGCAAAATGTCATTTGAGCAAACAATAAATGGCTTATTTACGAAAAACACAACCAAACAACAACAACAACAACAACCACCAAACAAAAAAGCCCCATTTCGTGGAACTGTCAGAATGGCACAGTAAAGCAGACTTGTAAGTTAAACATCTGTGGGTTCTTCCTCAGGTCACAGTTGAAGGCAATAAATGTGGTTTAGTCAATACCAAAAACAAATTCACAAAGTTTAGTTGCCATGTTTTCAACATGGTGTAATTTCTGTACAGGCTGGTTGGACAAAGAGAGACCTTGCCTTTCTTCCAAGTCAGTATGAAAAAGTAAGAAAATCATAGTGAGAGACAAAGATTTATAACCATAAAGTACACATGCACATTTATCCCTTCTCTTCTCTGAGGGACGTCATAGTGATTTTATGATGCTGCTAAGGAGAACCTTTGGCTTGGATTGGTTTGGAAACACAAATTCTTTGCATATCATAGTCATTAAGTCGGCTAGTTAAGAATTACACAATGTTAACCCTGACCTACATGTATTGGAAGCAATTACCACTTGATAGTAAGAGCTTTTTCATTCAATAAGCAAAGAAAGCTATTTTTCACCCTGGACCCACACTCAAAAATAAAAAAAAAAATGGAACAAAAAACATGTTTTCCAAACCAGCCTAAATGCTAAATGCAAAACCAAAGATTTACACTAAAACCAATTGGTCTAAACTGATGCAACATCACTTCTTATATTTGGATGTATTTCAACGATTGTTCGAGAAAAACAGCAAGCCTTGGAGCTCAGAGAGCTTAAGGGCTGCTGTGGCAAGTTTCACCATCCCGTTGCTGTGCTTGGAGAGTGTTGTGTCATCGGAGTGAGGCACAGCTGCGACGTTGGAGCACGTAGCTTTGGGTTTGGCTACAGTCCTTGCTGCCCCCAGCACGGCACAGATGTGCACCCTTCTCCCCTTGCTGTAAATGCTTGAGCCACCGCCAGCAGCAGGGAGTTCCCCTTCTCGAGGGGAATTGTTCAGTGCCTCTCTGGCCTCGCTAGCAGAGTGACCAAGAAGCCCAGGGTTTAAGTATCTCTGTAAAGAGATTATCACTACAAGAAATTGGTTTGCAGAAACAGAAGTTTCAAACAAGCAATTTTAAGTAACAAGTCAAAGTGCAGGATGAGGAAAGAGCTGCTCCTTGTGTTGTTCCAAAAATTGGTTATTCACATCCTCCTGCAAAACTGCCCATACCATATCTTTTGGGTATTTTAAAATGAACGTTTTTCTGGTCCTTCAACTAATAGTGATAAAAGTTTCCTACTATTTAAGTATGTAATAGAGCATGACGCACAGGGTTTCTGGTAAGAAGCTGTGTTCTGGTTTCCAGCCCAAACCACAGGATGTCATTCTGGGCTGACGACGTCACTGCATGCCAGGTGCCACCAACTGGGGCTGGTAGGACGAGAGTCTGTGGGGCCACTCCTGGGTGGGGGCATATGGGCGCTGCTGGGGCTGCAGCCGTGGGCAGGGATACAGAAGCCCTGCAGGATGGCATGCTGAACCAAGGGTTTGAGCTTATACACAGGCAAGACCAAGAAAGGATTTTAGCCTAGATTAGAGGATGTTTTTTAGTGTGTGCAGGAGAGTTTCTTGTCCTTCTGTAAAGAATGGTTGAGTTGGAGGACAGACACAGGGGAGGAAAATGAGCTGTAGTAAATTGCAGAAACACTGAGGGAAATGTTTCTGAGACAGAAGGGGAATGAGTTGTGTTGAGGGGGAAGAGTCAGGGTGAAAGACAGAGCAAGTTGGTGGGGGGGAACTGGTCACATGTGCAGCAAGAGTACAAGAAACAAACATGTGAAAACATTCCCTGCTCTATGGATTTCACACCGTGGCTTACACAGCTCCCTCCAAGTGTGAGGTAGCCACAGCAAGTAAAACATCGGGAGTAAAAGACCCCACTGCAGAGATATTTTACCATCTCCAGTTGAGATGAACTGCTTGGTATGTTTTTTTCTTTTACTATGACATTGTGTGCTGGCTCAGAACTCATCATTAATTTTGCCTGGAAGCTGCAGGGAAAAGCAAGAGAGTCTTGGCAAGGGATGGCACTGTTGCAAAACTTCTTCTCCAAGCTCCCTGAGCTCCTCCAGATGCACTGCCCCCCGTGGTGCTTCTGCAGCCTGCAAATGATGAATTTGGGCTTGTTCAGAGGGGGTTTGGGGACACACATGAGGATCTCCCACAGGAGACAGTCCTCCAAAAATTTCTCCACTGTGGCTCCTTCCCACATTCTGCAGCTCTCCATGAACTGCTCCATCCTGGATCCCCTCCACAGGGTGCAGTCCTTCAGGAGCAGGGTGCTCCAGCATGCCCCCCCCCCGCCCCCACTCCCCCAGGGCCACAGCTCCTACCAGCAAACCTGCTCCAG
>WEIT01000006.1:31381-50087 GCA_013389985.1 Dryoscopus gambensis
CTGCAGGAGAATCTCTGCTCTGGCACCTGGAGCAGCTCCTGCCCCTCCTCCTTCACTGACCTTGTGCCTACAGAGCTGTTCCTCTCTGTGTTCGGGTTTCTTCCCCCTTCTTAAATCTGTTATCCCAGGGGTGCTGTCAGTGTCACCAGCTGGCTCAGCCTTGGCCAGCAGCAGGTCCATCTTGGATCCATCTAGCATTG
Organism: Dryoscopus gambensis; assembly: GCA_013389985.1. NCBI lineage: Eukaryota > Metazoa > Chordata > Aves > Passeriformes > Malaconotidae > Dryoscopus > Dryoscopus gambensis. Next base: position 31,582 of record WEIT01000006.1, read on the forward strand.
GCTCTGTTTGACACGGGGGAAGCTTCTGGCAGCCTCTCACAGAAGCCACCCCTGTAGCCCCTCTGCTAGCAGACCCTCGTTCTGCAAGCCCAATACAATAAGAAATCATTATTTGTGTGGTATTGGACCAGATTACATCCAGATTCTTCCTGTCTTGGAGCTCAGTTGTATTTTATTCCACTTGTGTAACAGCCCTGGACCTATGTTGCGGGGGGTGGGTTTGCATTTGGATCATTGCCTGATAACTGGTAGGACATGCAGCTTGTACCACAGGGCTTTTGTCAAGGGTGTGGAGTTGTGGGAGAGGGAAAATGTTACATTTTTTTTCACAATACTTAATTTATTGTGACTCAGAGACCATTGGGGTCTCATTTTGGCTTCATTCAGCCCATTGTTAATTTTTTGCCCCTTTCTTTAAACGTCATGGGTGGGTGACACATCAGTTGGCTCTGCAACTCATGCTCTGGCTGGAATTTGTCAAGTTAGAATTGAGCAGAGTAATTCCCAAAAGCAAAACTAAGTTTGGGGGGGTTGTGGATTAGTTTTGTAGTTTATGGTTTGTCTGGGGGGTTTTTTGGGGTTTGGGGTTTTTTTTGCTGGCCATTTGTCCGTGTGAATATTTTGCTGCTGATAAGGTCTATAGGCAGCAATTGGCACTTTAGAGCTACTGTCAAAGCCCTGGGGGCATCAGTAAGCCTTACTGACCCTGGCCAACATCCCACGAGGCCTCCCTGACACCCACATCCCCTGAGACAAGTCAGGGGATGAATGAAGACAAGGATGGAGCCATTTCTGATATCATCCTGCTTAGCTCCATACAGAAAATGCATGCAGGGGATGAGTGGGAACCAGGGGGAAAGTAACCGGAAGGAATTGCTGAAGAGATTTGTAGGGAGTGTAAAAGCATGGCAAACTGTGCTTCTCTGATTACTGCAAATGCAACAGATACAGAAATCCTCTTTTCTTCTCATGCCAGCAACAGAATGTATTGTTATGGAGGTAATTTGATAAATTCTCGTGTCATGGACAGGGTCAGGACGTGACCTGGGAAAGCTGCCAGCTCTCAGGTCTGTAGCTCATAGGGATTAAAAGGGTGCCCAGGTGGAAAGCAATATTAAAATGTTCCCTGGCAACAAACTCCACACATCTCTGAGGAGTGTGACTGTACCCACCTCAGTGGGCCAAGGTAGGAATTTGGTGGCCAGAAGGGTCACCTGGTGCTAATATAGCAACACTGAACTTGCTCCAGGCCAATTGACAAAAACAAATTTTCGGCCTTATAGCAGCATGGGAGAAACAAAAGTAAAACAAAAACATTTTTCACAATGGTGCTCTCTTTTTAAACATTTGCAACCCTTCCAGAAAACACGTGTTGTTCAGAGAGAACGGAGAGAGATTACTCAGCAAAGCCTGGAAACATAGACCTGTCGATGAGCTCTCTGGTATCACCGGGTTGTAGGCAATTTTATTCCTGATGATCTTCTAAGCAAAATTTACCTTGATGGTTTTCCAGCCCCCAGGCGATGTTCTCAGCAGCAGCTCCCATAGCGCGGCCGGCGGTGCCCTCTAGCTGCCGGGGATGCTCCTGATCCCTCCAGCCTGCACCGGCCTTCCCGAAACAGCGTCTGGCTGTTAGTCCTTCGGCTGGAAAACACCTTTGTTTGCCCTCGAGGCATAAAATAAAAGGCCGGTGTTTCTGCGTAAGTTGTTTTACTGTACTTTCAGTCCGTTCGTGTTTTATTCATCCTGCTTCTCGCCTTTCTTCTGATTTTAATCAGTTCTGGTTTTAGTCAGATGCTGCTGTGATTGCCTCTAATCCTCTTTCTACAAGTGCTGGAAATACTCCCCGCTCTGCCCCACCTGCAAACTATCAGCCAGCTTTGCCAGGCCGATTCCTCAAGTAGTCCAGGTAGCCCTGGCTATCATCAACAGCACAACAACACCCATTGCCTTTGTCCCCTCTTTGATGTCCTGAAGCTGACAATAAAGAAGATATTATCTATCCAGATTTTTGTATTTCTCTACCACTATTCAGAAAAAGAAAAAAAAAAAAAGTGAAATAACTTGGGCAAAAGGAAAACCTTTTTATGCAGAGGAGGACTGTTACTTGTGAAAGTGTCAGCAGTTCTAAAGAGGATTTCATCTGCCATGGTGTGAGAAATGCAGCCAAAGAGCCAGGGACTGTGCTTGACACTCAGGGAAGGATCCGCTGGGAAGGGGCTGATGGTTTCCCCCTGAAAAATCCCATGACATGGAACATCAGCAGCCAGCTGCTCTCATTTTGTTTGGGGGTTGTCTGTGTCTGTGCATTCATTGCTCCAGAGCATGACAAGGCAGAGGCGGTGGAGGTGGTGTGATAAAAGAAGGGAATGGATGGCTGAGTTAATGATAATGACAGACCAATTCGAGCGAGCTGGGAACCAGGACTGTGTGGGTAAGCTGTTGCTAACACATTTGTCAGAAAACTGAAAACCTCATTTATCTGAAGCGTATGAATGCATGTAGACAAGTTCTGCAGACTTGCAGAACTCAAAAAGGAGCTCTGTAACCCTTGCTGTCCGAAGCTCCTCTATGCTAGGAATTCCTGTGTCTTACAGAATGTTCACCCTAGCCAATTTCTTCAGTATCAATCCCAGCAATTTCCTTCTGGACAGGATGGAAAGCTGCCGTCCATGTGCATTCCATGTGCAAAATGTTGGGCTGTGACTGCAGGTAGGGCCGGTGGCTCAGCCTTTCACACTGCAATGAAAGCTTGATCCTTTGGATTGTAAGAGCCTATTTTCAAGCACTTAAAATGTTGCCAAACTATAACCATTTGGAATGAAATTTTCCATGCCAGGTAACTGCCTCAGGCTGAAGTTTTTGGAAAATGTCCACAAACTTAGCCGTTTCCAATAATGAGGGTAAGGAAAAATTCAATGTTTTGTCCAAGTTAAAAGGCAATTGTGACCTTTCCTTTGAAAAGCTCTGGCATCTCTCTTCCTTGGAGAGGGTTTCCTTTCATCAGAGATATCCCCTTGGCCCTCCTGAAAAACCTGCTCAAATCTGGCTGTGTTATATGCCTTTAGGAAGCTGAATTTGGACATGCTGGGGGGATAACTATGACATTCCTTTCATTTTAGCAATTGAACTCCTGAAGTTTTCATCTTCCCTGAGCAGGTTCCAACCACAGTTCAAGCAGGACTTCCCCTGCAGTTTCAGCTGCAGAGTTTCACAGCCCATGACAAGGCCAAGCACCTGAAGAAGGAGAGCCGGGAGTCTGTCTCTTGCACTTCTGGTGATATTCATTGGGGTGAGACGATGTGGAGGAGAAAAATTCCTGGATTCAGATGCAGAAAGGACAAAAGCCAGACATGTGGGTGGTGATGGGGGAGGGAAGACTCAGAAATTCTCCCAGCAGGACAAGCAGGAGGACAAGGCTGGGGATGGCACGTGGATGTGAACAGCAGTGTGGGGTGGAAGGCAGGACAGGGTGGGACCCAGAAGATGTGGTGGCTGTGGAGAATGGGGGAAATGAAGCAAGAGGGGAGAGGAGGAGCCCAGACAAGTCTTTTCTCACCTGAAGCCTTGGTTCCCTGGAGCAAACTGCAGAGCCTGGAGTCAGAATTTTTACCTGCCACAGCTAATACGTGAAATGCACAGCCTCAGCCCATACACCAAAATTAATATGTATTCTTTCCATTAATCTTCACAGCTAGTAAGTGAGAAGGGACTCATTTCCTTCACATTTGAATGACGCTGTGGAAATGAATTATTTCTGAGAGCTTGACTCTAAAGGCAGAGTATCTTGGGAACAAAAGTACATTAGAAAATCAATAACTAGTTAGGGCAAAGCATGAATAGCAAGACGTAATGAAAATGTGTTTTGTAGCAGAGGACAGAGTTGAAATTCCACAGCTAACTTTAATTCCAGTGTTTCCTTAGCTGTTTGCTACTGAAATATCAAAGTCATGCATTATGCTGGTAATGTTACCTTTTCTTTACTGTCTGATTTTGTTGTCAGGGCTGCCATTGTCCACAGGTACTGACTGCCAGCTTCTGCTTCAAAATGTGGAACAACAACGAGCATAGATAGCAATGCAAGCTGGGATCTGGTATTGGGATGGGTTATTCAGAGATGAAAAATCTGTGGCACGGGTTGCCTTCAGAAAGGCAGGCAAGACGGGACCATCTCTTCTGGAAGGCTGATTTGGACTGAAGAAAATAAATTATTATCTCAGAAGAGGAAGCAGTCCTGGGGAACTCTCTCTATATTGCATTTTCTTCTAACATTTTTTTCAAGGATACTCAGAAAAGTATGTGAAAGATGCAAATCTAGCATCATATTATTAGACTTATATTCACTTCATAGGAGTTTTTGTTTCTACTAGAAAATTTCCAGGCTCCTGCAAACTAAAAAAACTTTGAAAACTCTAACTAACGATTTTGGAAAAGAACCTTTGACCCATCGACATGTTTGTGCTGACAAAAGGAAGCATTACAGCCCTCAGCATGTTTGCCTGAAGTTCTTTGCACTTTATTCAATGAATGCTTACAGCTGTGCCACAGGCACCCACTCTGTTTCCTAAAACAGGGACTGGGGATGCTAAGGACAAGCACGTGCCCCAAACTTGTGGAGACCAGGCTAATGGCAAGAACTTGTAAACGTTAGAATGCTGATAGCACAGTTCATGTTTGACACTAAAGGAGTTATTTTATAACAAAGGGAAAACCTGGACTTTCACTGCTGTTGAAGTCATGTGAATGAGATTTCCTCGCTGCTTGACTGTTCACAGGAGGTTTGTGTGTCCTGCTCAACGACTGGGCATAAAACTCCTGTCTGGAACACTGACCTCCAACAAGCCCTGCTACCTCCAGCAGCTCCACATGCAGCAATAATACTCTCAGTTCCTTGCTGCTGTGGTGGGAGCTGCATAAACACTGAAGCTGAATGGAGACAGGTTTTTTCTTACGGGAGATATGTCTTATATATGCAATAGTGGCAGTAATTATTAGGCAATTTTACCTTAAACTATCACCACCAAAGCATCCTCTATAACTATTCTTTCCCAAGACATCTCTGAACCTGGGAAGCTTTCGTGGTTGCTTATTTCCATGCCATGGAGGAAAGGATGTTTACCATGCTGAATTTATCTCATCCATCAGGCTTTGGGCAACAAAACGTGCTTCTCTGTGTCAAATATACTAACTACAGAGGGGCAGCAGGTTGTTTGGTTGAGTTTTTTTCTCACTGCCCTCATGCTTCTAGAATCAGCAATATTTTTTTCAAAGCATCAGAAGCTCAGAAATGCAGGAAACTATTCACACCACTGTCTGGAGTGTGGGTTCAGCTTGAGTGAATATTCAAATGCTTCTCCAAAGCTTATCTGGCCTAGCCAAAACCTCCTGAATTTACAAAATTGGGCTGGCTATTTTATGAGAACAGGATGTCTTACAAGATTTTCAGAATTTCCTCTGCTAACAGAAAATACCGTGAGATCAGCTTGGAAACCAGAATAATTTATTTTGATTCAAAGTGGACCATAATGTTTCCAGATCCCAAAAAGATTCAAAGTGAATTGGCTTGTAGAAATCAATTGAGAGTGGAGGAGAATGACTTCTTTTATTTTCCCTTCCTTAATCCAGTTTACTCTTCTCCAAAGGCATCCAAAATAACTCTACTCTTGGCAGACGTGTTTCCCATTTCAAACCCAGCCCTCCCCGTGCTTGAACGTTGTCTTCCTGCTGCAGCACCTTCTCTAGAAACATATTATTAACTTTAAATTCTAAGCCAGCAATTAATTCTCTGAAAGGTCAGGCAGATCAAATGACTTCCACATCAGCTCAAAGCTCGTCCATCAAAAAAGCGCTGGTGTGCCTGATCCTCATTCCAGTCCTGCATCCCAGGTTTCAAAAGCTACCCTTTGGTTTGGAGGCTGAGGATGGGCAGCTGGAAATCTGGAAGGGTTTTGCTGTGGTGTTGATGATCTTTCTGCTCTTTAAGCACTTCTGTCAGATCTTTAGCATTTGTGCTCATGAGGGTGGCCATTTTTTTGCTGGGTTCACAACTGAGCTGGGTTTATCTGCAGCAAAAACTGAAATGCCACCTCCCAGCAAAGCCCAGGTGAATCTGTGCTGGGAGACATGGCTGGCACAGTTCTGCTGAAGGGTAGGCACAGCAGCTACATCACAGCACCCCTTACACCTGCTCCTGGCACATGCCACCCAGGTTCCTGGGGAACGTTTCAACACAAAGGGTTACTTGCAGTTCTCACAAACTTTCCCTAGAAGAGTCTCTTTTCCTGTTGTTGCTTGTAAGAAGGAGCACAGACACTCGGGTGGCTGCAAACATGTGAAAGGTAGTTGCCAGGTGTGGTAGAGCTCAACCTTGCTGTGACCCAAGGGACAGGGCCAGGAAATCTGCAGTGGCTGCTCACACCTGCTCTGCCTTTCTATTTTCAGTTTGCTTTTATTATTTGTTTCTCCTCTGGTGGGTAATTCACTTTGATGATTGAGTTGTCCCTTTAATGACCCAGAAGATGGTCAGGCCCTAACTGTCTGCTTTGTAACAGACTGTCCCATTCTTCAATCTGTGCCAGGGGGATGACAAAGGTGACCAGAATGGGGCTGCTCTTCTCCTGCAGTGCCAGCTGAGAAAAACATGGGTGTATGTGCCTCTCCTGGGAGGCAGTAGCAGCAGTGTTAGAGCTTTTTTCACAGTCCAAGGAAAGTCAAAGTCAGCTTCAAAGAATGAAACACAGTGGCTGTGACTATCTCACAGAGATCTGGCCAAGCCTGGACTCCCTCCACACATCTCAGCTAGAGAAGCTGCAGCCCTGCCACGATGAGAAGCAGCAGTCACTGATCCCACAGAATAAATGTGTAAAAGCCACTTTAATATCCTGCTCTGAACTATAGCTTTTTGTTTTAAAAATCTTGCTCAGTGTCAGAACTTGGAGAAGTTAAAGAATTTGAGAGGGAAAGTCCCTCAGCTGCAAACAGATGAGAGAGTGAGTTCACTGGTCACTTAAATGGGAACAAGAGAGAATAAATGTACAAGAGCACTGTAGGTGATCTGCAGTGCTTTCTTCCAGTGATTTAATTTGTCCAGCCTGGCTTCCTAACAGTGATGTGTTGAAACCCAAAAGATGGTACCACACAAAGCCCTTGGGAAAGCATTTTGGAGGGGATGGTGCTTGGCCTGGTGATTTAAGGCAAACAAGTTGCCATGGGTTTAATTTCACTCCAGCATAAAAGTCTTCCTTTCAGGACATCAGAGCTAGCTAGTTATATATATGTATATATACATCTGTATTTCTATCAATATATAAACACTTCTGATAAGAAACTACTTAAAACAAAAAGGGAACCTCCCTTTAGCCATTAGACCAATCATTTCTCCCAGTGCAAATCTGAGATCAATGAGACTGGCTTGTTGGATTTATAAACTAGAACAATGGTATCATACTGACCTATTTCCACTTACTGAAAATAGGTGTTAAATAGGTGTTTCCAGCTCAACTGGAAATTGAAATAAAGATTTAATGATCAACACAGCTATTCACCAAAGCAGTGTATTTGTGAGGTGGATACTGTGTTCCTGGAAATGCAAATCAAAATTTTCTTTAAAAATATCCTCTAACTCAGGAACACCTACTCAAAACAGTGGTTAATACAGGGAATTTTAAACAGATCAAACTAAATTATGTCTAAAAGACCAGACTTTCTGGTCTTACAAATTTGCAACAAATATGCAGCAGAGAGGCTGTCCTTGGGTTTAACTGGCCTATTTAGTTACTAATGCTTGAAGCTGAAGTAGCATCTTTGAAGCTTCAGCTTAGGTGTTATGAAGTTATGTAGGTGGAAAGGGAGGGGTTATTCAAAGTNGAAAGGGAGGGTTTATTCAAATTCCTTTCTTCTGTCACACCCTGGTATGGCCCAAGCTGTTAGAGAGGTGCAACATTCCCTGGACATGGTGGTGTCACCACAGAGCAAATACTTGCTGACCATGACAGAGCCTTGGGTCAGATATGGCTAAGCACGGGGAAAATCTGCATTCTTTCCCTTCTGAAAGCTGAGATGTGAGTCCTTTAAACTGCTGTGTCTATCCTGCAATCGTCCCCTTAAAACACAAAGAACTGCCTCCCTCCAATGCAGTCTTGGCAGGGAAAAGGCAAAGCTTCAGCAAGAAAAGACCACTCAAAATAAAGGTCTTTATAAGAAGGCATTTCCTACAGTCTCCCTTTCCATCAGTCCCTGAAGATGTCTTTCAGCAAAGCACAAAGCCCATCTATGAGCTGAGACTGCACAAGGCACCCCAGCAGTAAGTGGAGTTTAGAGGGCAAAGGGCAGTGTTCGTAGGGCAGCTTATAAGGAGATTTATCCTTAAACAAACTGTATTTCCCCTTATTCCTAACCACGGTGGAATAAAAAAATCTGAAATTACCAGAAAAAAAATCAGAAAAACTCTGAGGGCAAGGGGAGAAAAAATTAACACATGCAGGACCTATGTCGCCTTCTCTGCCAGGTGTCTGTCCTGTGTCCTCCTCTCCTCCAAACAGCATGGCTCATGTTTCTGCTTCTCCTTGTCAGAAAACCTTGGCAACAAGCTCCTTGACCAGTTGAAGGATCCAGGTAAATTTTCAGGAAATGGCATCTTTCGTGTCCTCAGGTAGTACACAAACCTCACAGCTCTTGTGGTAATGTTTAACTGGGACCTTTTCACTGTGAGATGATTGCTAACACGGATTTCACACCCCTGAAAGAATGTTCGGAGCCTACAAAGAAAGACATTGTCTGCTTTGTTTAACAAATGACATTATTTCCCTTCTGCCTAGCAACCCAGCCAGAGGATTTGTAACAGGGAGCAAGGAGAGTGAGCAGGACAGAGCAGCTCAAACTAGCAAATAAATCTCATCCCTTCATTGCACTTTAGGCAAGAACTTGTAATAGCATAAAAAAGCATGGCTCTCTTAATCCAGTAACTCTAAAATAGCTCCAGAAACTCAGATGCTTACCAATCCATCATAACTGTAAAAAAACACAGCTTCCAACCTCATTTCAAAATACGTTTCTTGAAAGACTGATTGCTTTGCGTGTGTTTCCATGCAGACAGTAAGATCATCACCTTGTCATGCCCTTAATTTCCACAAGTGAGAACTGATGAAATAATGTAACAATGTCACTGTAAACATTAACAAATCCATAATTCTCACGCATTTCTCACAAGCCTTCAAAGTCATCATTCTCTTTATGTCTCTGACATGCTGAAACTGAAAGTATATATGCATTTTAAAACTTCCTTGTTTTTATGCCTAGAAGTGATTAGGCTTATTCACAGCCAAGTCATATGAGTCAGGCTGTGCCATTCACACAGAGAGTGCAGTGGGATGAAGGAGAGAGCCTGGCCAAGGACTGAAACTGTCAGCTTGACCAGTCATTGATGTGCAGGTGTTGTAGCTGGAGTAGAGCGGAGGAGAAGGGAGGACACAGCTGTAATATACCTAGATTTGTTTGTCAGTCCATAATGACATGACAACTTGGTAATGCACTGAGGAGACCATAAGGCATGCCAGGAAATGGTAGGAGCTGGATGCTCTGCAGGGAACAGCAAGCCAGAGCCAAGGGTGACAACAAGCCCATGAGGGAGGTGACGCCAAAAGCCCCATTCCTCAAGTCCGTGGATGGTCAGACAGGGTCAGCCACAGCCCTTTCCACAAGGGCATCTAGTGACAGGACAAAGGGGAATGGCTTCAAACTGAAATAGAGTCGGCTTAGGTTAGGTATCTGGGAGAAGTTCTTTACTGGGAGGGTGGTGAGGCACTGGCACAGGTTGCCCAGGGAAGTTGTTGATGCCCCATCCCTGGCAGTGTTCAAAGCCAGGCTGGATGGGGCTTTGAGAAACCCAGGCTAGTGGAGGGTGTCCCTGCCAGTGGCAGAGGGGTTGGAACAAGATGATCTTTAAGGTCCCTTCCAACCCAAACCATTCTATGACTTTATGATTGTCAGACAGGTCCACAGTGATGAAGCAGAGGCCAAGCTATGAAGGCAAGTCAGTGGTTTGGGATGAGGATGAGCAAGGTGCGAGGCTGGACACTGGCATTTTCACAGCACAGCTCAGAATGGCACCAGTGGCCTGTGCTTGACTGGAGCTGATTGGCAAAGCAGAGGAGACCTCAGGCAGGATTCCCACTGCTCTTTCACAATGACTGTCTTCTCAGTGTTCAGGGAAGATGCCCGTTTGCATCAAGTGAGTGCTGGCCAGGAGCCTGAGCAGCACAAACCCCAGAGCCCCTGGGCATGAACAGGGCATGGGCAACATGTGCGACTTGACACCTTTCCAGCTTCTTCCTGGGATGGAAGGAACTGAGAGGTATCGACTATGTTCACAGACACCTCTTCGGGTCATTAGATTTAAAGACCTCAGAGAATCTGTCAGTAGGGTTTGAAACACCCACATGGAGGCAGCACTTGGTGTCCCCATCAGCAGATGTTGTAACAATTGTGATATATAGCTCAGCGTAAGGGGAGATCAGCTAGTACTCAGAAGAGAAGTCCACTGAGGGTTACTAAATGCACAGAAAACCTGAGCAGCTGAAGGAATTCCCAAACTGAAGGCAGAGGTTAGGAGGATGCTCCAGGGAAACATCCCATTTGCTTTTCCTGGCTTTGCTTTTCACTGTTTATCAGAGCCACTGCTGGAGAGAGGACAGTGAGCTGGAGGAGACCTTGGTCTGACCCAGGACAGCTGCTTTGATGAACACATGAGTCACACTAAAAGATCAATTTCATCCCTTTTTGATTAAGAGTGATTCAGACTCCCTACGTAGAAGAACTTCAGTGGAAGACTTGGCCGAAACTCATCTTCCTTCATTCATCAGGCAAAGACCATTCCCTCAGAATCCTGCTGCCATGTAGGGTGAATCTTGGTCTTAATGTTGTTTCCAATCCTACTGCAAAAGAAGACAATAAAAAAATAATTTGCAAACTCCTTATCCCTTAAAGAATTACAGATGAAAGTTTAAATATCTTATTTTCTCGAAAAATTGCAAAACTGGACAAGTAATTTGACTCCTGCTGTAAATGGTACAGCATTATAAAATGCTCCTCTGATGATACATGCAATGTTATTCTTCATAAAACAATCCTTAGATATGTAAAGAATTTATCCTTTGTACAGAAAAATGTTCCGGTTTTTTGCACAAGTCATCTGGTCAAATGAGAGGTTTTTTTCAGAGGTATTTTTCTATGCTGTAAACATATATTACATCTCCTGCATATGACAGGTAAGTTCTAAACAGGTATGGCCCTGTGAATGATCTCAAAGTCCCCTTTGCTGTCTTTTATTGCTCTGCCTGAAAAGGCAGGTATCTCTGCCCAAATAAACAAACTTCATAAGGGACACAAGCAAAACAAAACCCCAAAAAATTAAAAATCTGTCTACAAGCGGCCTAGCACAGCATGCCCCAGCTGGAGCTGTCTGCACCTGGTTGGCCAGAAGACATCAGAAGGTATCTGCAAAACAGCTGGAAAAAAGCAATAGCACAAGCAGGCTCTCACAGCCACACACAGACAAGGGAAAAAATTAGGGGAAATACAAATATTAAGTGAATGTTCAAAGCTTGGCCCAACTTTCATTTAATTGTAAGTGAAAGTCCTTATTGCAGTACTGCACAAAATGGCCTTGAATTTTGTTTTCCCAAAAGTTAGGATGGTTCTGTGAGTTTTGAGCACTACAATAAAGCTTAAAACCAAAAATATTAAGTGTGTTTGTGTTCTCTTTTAAAAACTTGGATTTAGAACTTAGTTTAAGGTCTAGGCAAGTAGCATAACCCCAGATATTTGATGATTAATCACTACATTTGATTTTGTTTCGTTGGTAATTCATCTATAAACAGGAGTGTTCACACATATGCAAAGTAGCAGTGAACTTCATTTTTGTCCCTCACATCACATGAATTCTGTGATTATTTTAACAGCAACATTTGTTTTTCCTTATTCCCATTGTTTACTTGGAACAAAAACAACCTGCAGTCCCACTTGCAAACAGCATAAATCTCCCAGTTTAGTAATCTGTTCAGTGGAATTGTGTTTGAGCTCTGGAGCAGTATGAGAACTCAGGCAGTCCAGGAAGTGGTTATAGAGATAAGAGATTTGCAGAGCGAGAAGGGGTGGGGGGGTGAAGAGAGTGATTCGTGTGGGATTTCAGCTGCTCTGGGGTTCAGGGGACCACAAAGAGGGCTGTGGGTATGGCAGGACCACACAGCCTTGGTCTCCTTGGAGGGGCCTTGTTCTGCTTTGAGGTACCAGGGAGATGCACTGAGTGCCAGGCTGGAAAGGTTTGATCCCATGTGCGTGACCAAATTCAGGCCTGAGGGGCTCCTGGCAGAGTCCTTCACCTGCAGGCAGCCCAGCAGTGGCACTGGGGCAACATCACATCAGGAGTGACACACAGGCACTTGGGGAGACGTGAGCACCTTCCACATTGCCCGGAAAGCTTGTGATGGGAGAGTTAAAGAACTGCAGAGCGCATTGCGTGGCTTACAAACAAAAGCCAAAGTAAACAAAAAGCAATAACTTATCCCTCAGAAGTCATCGATTTCCCCTATTCTCACACTAGAGTGCTGCAGCGTCAGGAATCTGTGTCCGCAGCCAGCACCAGGAAATCCTGACTCCCAGAGTCTAAAGCTCAACGGGATCATTAACTCCAACATATCAGCACACAGCTGGGAATGAGACATGCGGGAACCTCATGTGGGCAGAAAGAACCCTAGAAAAATGACAGTAAATGAAAAACGGCATCAGGCTCTGTCCTCTGCTACTTTCACTCTGGGAGAGCGAGCCACAGCTTCAGAGGGCCACAGGCAGAGAGAAATGTGAAACAACGTCAAGGTGCTGAGAGTTTGAATTCTGGGGCATGGATTTTATGCAGTTACAGGCAGCAGGGAAAACGGGGATCTTTCTGAAGTGCAAAAATAATAAAGGAAAGCTTAAATGCTTATTAACTAGTTGAATAAGTATACAAACACTTTCTAAATTAATTTGCTCTGGAAAGCTTGGAAACTCTTGGAAATTGTTGAATCCAATGTCAGAAGAGCACAGGAATACAGTGACAGGGTCTGCCTTCCTATTTGCACACAGTGAGCAACTAATTTAATTTAATGCAAGTAATACAGGAAGTTTCCTTAGCCCAGCCAGGGGACACGCTGTGATCCTGGAAAGGAAGGTGTTGAAGAAGCACAAAAATTGAATAAATTACTGATTTCATGGTCCCTGTAAAAGTTGTTGAGAACTAGGTAAACAAACTCATTTTCCCAGTAGCATTAATGTAGTGGGAAATGAAAGGATTAGTTTGATTTATCTTGTGACAGAACACTTGCAAACCATGCTAAGGGCTTATGCCTTGCAGATGGGGTGTTTTTAAAGGTATATCCCTTCTAGTTGTGTTGCCCTGGCTCTTCAAAGCTGAAAATTTCTAAAGACATTTCAGGGAATCTGGTTTAAATGCCTGCCTGGAGATGTGCAGCTGTCACACCAGTGGGGCTGCCTGAAGCCTTTCAACAGTGAAGGCAGAAGTCAATGTTCTTTAAATTATGTAGATGAACAGAGAGGATGTGGAGATGAAATAAGACTAGCAAAGGGCAGTACTGAACCACTAGGATGTCCGGGCTTCTTGATTTGGGTAACTAAACAGGACAAATGTAAAAGCAAGGTTTCCAGGTTTGCTGTTTGGACTTGGCAAATCTCTACTACAAAAGGATGTAAAAGCCTATCCAAGCATTTGGAACAAGCAGTCATCAAACATAGTCCAGAAGAGATAACTGGGGGACAATAAGGCTGGAAGCAAAAATTCACAATGGGAAATACATGTTTAAAATGCATGTGCTGTATCTGACTGACCACGGACATAAGACTGAGTTATTACAGATGAAGTCCTTAACTCAATGTACAGCTGCAGACAAGAGCTGCTTTTGAGGTGATAGCAAACACAGAGTACTTTTAAATTTAAAGAGACAGGTTTTTAATTGATGGATTTAAGATAAGCTTGTAAGGGTGAATCCGAGTTATTGCTTTCCCAGTGCTTTCTCACAATAGCTGGATCTTTTATTTATACAGCTCAACTGGAATTGCTTGTCATCCAAGACACCCTCACAAGGTTCACTGCCATCATGTCCTGGCTTCCTTTGGATCCACCTGTGGCTTTGACATAACAGCTTACAGAGCCATCTTGACACAGGCGGGCATGATTTTGGATGAAAAGGTAGAAAGAGTGATTCAAAGCTCTTCCTTGGACAGTTTATAGTAGACTCTCATCTTCGCTAGAGCAGCTGCCTGGATACAGGCAAATGCATGTGGATCATTTGATCACACATGTATGTTCTGCACGTGGCCCAGCAGCAAGGCAGAGTGCTGGTGGTTTTATCCTGCCACCAGATTGTCCTAGGCTTTGCCTTGCTTTGTCAAGGAGCCAGATGTACTGGGGACCAGCAGGCGTGATGTCCCATGCTGCTCCTCTCTGCTAATTGTGTGCAACAGGCCACCCAAACCCTACCCTTATCTTTACTCATTTCTTCTCTTCCAATTCAATTCAAGTTGGCATCTTATCTCCAAAGCCTCTCAGGTAAGTCCTGACAAAAGTAGGAGTCAGCTCCTCAACTGATTACAGATACCTCTGATGTACTGATCACCTCAGGTCACGTTTCCTCTGGTGCTTTCTGTTTGGGAGGTCTCCACCTCTGCACAGAGAGCATCACAAGACACACGTGCCTAAGGTTCATAGCCTGTGACCTGCAGTGGCAGAGATGCTGACTTCCCACTGCTCATCCTGGATACTTTACTCTATATCCACCTTAGAGCTGTTGGGATTATTTGGGGGTTTTTGCTCTGTTCACAGAGCAGCCAGCCTAGCTGTGCTCCCTTGCCACACCTGCAGAAAGGGAAATGGCCCAGTATCCCACAGAAGAGAGGCAGAGGCCACCCTTTGTGCAGTGCATAGAGAGGATGACGAGGACAAACACCAATGCTACAGCTCTTCCATGGTGCTCTGAATAAAACCGGAGCCTGGTGGCTGAGCCCAGCAGAAGAACCCATGTCA
Source organism: Dryoscopus gambensis (assembly GCA_013389985.1). Classification (NCBI taxonomy): domain Eukaryota; kingdom Metazoa; phylum Chordata; class Aves; order Passeriformes; family Malaconotidae; genus Dryoscopus; species Dryoscopus gambensis. Next base: position 46,655 of record WEIT01000006.1, read on the forward strand.
TTTTTGTGTTGAAGGGCCTTCAGCCTGACTATCCAGTCAGCAATGGCCAGCTCCTACCCCATCACCCTGCAAACTGCTGTGTTCATTGGCATGCTCCCCTGTTTATTTAGGTGTGACAGGTTTCCGTTGTTATTTGGATCAAACCTGCCTCATTATGTTCAGTCCAAGCACTGCTTGTGTGCTGTTTTGTTGACATCTCCTAGGCATGTGGGGCACCAAGGAGATTAATAACATTCATCCAAATATTTTCCCAGAGGTCGGTACAAGAAAGAAATACCGGTTCTGACCTTGCAGACTTGAGATACAGATAAGAGGCATTCAGAATGTGAAGGGACTGAAGTCTTAATACAGCAGAAGGAGAGTGTTATGATCACAGGATTTCAAGCTGGTTTCCTTTTCTGGAGGCTCAGTGCTACTCCCTCTAATGCAGGACCTCAGGGCAGAACGTGTCTTTGCAGTTGCAGCCTACAACGGAGTGTGGTTGAGCACCGCAAGAAAAAGCCTCATGCAGTGGGTCTCTTCAGATTATCACCTTACAATCATCTGCAATGTGCAGACTATCCAGTTCTGTTCATCCTTAATCTATGCTTGCTACCTGCAATAACCTGGAGAGTAAAACTGGGACACTAACGCACAGTAATACTTTGGGATCTCAGTGTTCAAAAGCTTGCAGCAGATATAGCGGGAACAACCACAGCAGATTTTAACTCTCTGGAGCCAGAAAGGACATCACTTACATGCTCACAAAGAAGAACCTGTGTTGGCTCACAATAATGTAGTCTTTAATAAAAAAAACTAACCTGACCTGACCTTCAATGGACTTGAAAAGGAGGAATATGTATGTGCAAGGTCTCATATGGGTTTCCAGCACCATCAGGACCTCCCAGGAGCTTCTGTATTTCAAGACTAAACTTTTAAAAGTGCAGTTACATGTATTAATGATTGGGTTCCTGGCACACGAACACACAGTTGGGCCCCATTCTCAAATATTAGCCCTATTCCCAAATTCAATTGTCCCTATTCCCAAATGTCAAGGGGGAGCCAGCCTGTGTGACCCTGAGCGTACATGGCACAGTGCTCACAAACTGAAAGGCTTCTGACTGACCCCATGAAGGCCACCTTTGGGGAACTCCTGAGGGCAAGGTCTGAGTTTTGGACAGCTGTGTGCCTGGCTCAAGAAGTGACCTCCTGCTGGGGACATGGGAAGACTTGCTGGTTCCCTGCCTTCTGCAGGCACAGCAGCCCTGTGATATCACACCTGTCCATGTGATGGCAAAGCCACCACTCCTGCGGAGTCATTTGTAGCTTCAGAGCCATTAAGTTGCCACAATATGTGCCACCAAGGCCATTTCCAAGCAGTGACTCAGTTACAGCCAAGCTCTTTTTTCCTGGCCTGCTTTCCGTTTTCCCACTTCCCTTAAAGCCAAATTTGCCTCCTTCGTTAGAAGAACTAGAGAGAGATTTCTTCGTGCTGCCAAAGTGGAATTCACTGTCTTTGACCATGCCATTGTGGCCCTTGACACCTTCTTGTGCTTCCTATTCTCCCTCAGATACATCCATGTAGAACCAGACCCAGCATTCAGTAAACATGCAGGTAAGAGGTGCCTGACTTCCAGCATGTTGCCCTGTGTCTCAGTACCTGGGGTCCCTGCATCCAGCTCATGTTTGTCCCCTTGGCACTTGAGGCCGTGCTGGTCTTGCCATCTATGCCTGGCTGCAGTTTCTCAGCAGCTTCTGGCCAAGGTTCTTGTTCTTGGCTGCTTGGTTTGAGCATTTCATCTTCCAGCTGAGGAGGTATAACCATGTCCTTTCCACCCTCCAAGACTTGACTACTCATGTCCCTAACAACCTGATCTAATTAGATTGGTTTGGAGTGGAGATTGGACTAGGTGGCCTTTGGAGATGCCTTCAACCTTAAATCACTCCTCAATTGTACTTGCAACAGAGATCCAAGAAAACTAGCAGTAAATTGAAGTGGATGATTAAGGATGGGGTTAAACATGCAGCAGAGAAGTGTGAGACCATGAGGCCATGAAAGCAAGACTGGGAGGGCTGGCAGGTGGGTAATGGAACCACCAGAGAAAGGCTCAGCAAGCCATCTGGTGCCAAGAGAAGGCTGAGGACAATCTATGATGTGGAGCCCCTCAGTACCAGGCAGTACCAGGAAGCTGATAAAGCAATCCAAGCATTTAAAGAAATCACCTGAGCAGAATTGCATATTTGGGAAAAGAAATAGAAAACTTTCTCTTTAGTAAGGTCATTTTACATCATAAGGATGGGTTACAAATTTAACACTGTGCTTATAAAGATCGGGGACTTCTTCTCTGCTCTTCTTGGATGAAAACAGAACAGCAGTTCCATGGAGAAGAAATAAACTAATTTGTATTAAACATAGCACAGTCTACCCCATGAATACAGGAAAAAATTAGACAGGCACAGGCAAGGACTTAAATATAATTTATTTAATTCTTTTATATTTTGACCAGCACAGATTAAAGGTATTTGTTTCCTTTCCTTACTAAATACAAACCCAGATCTACCATTATCAAGTCTAGAAGAGAAAGAAATATTAAGGTAAGTAAGGTTCATGCTGTTTTTGGATGAGACAGGGTGCAAAACCCATGAGTGACTTCATTAAGAAAATAAAGATTACAAAAGAATTTACCAACAGATAGGCAACAAGTGGAAGAGTGCAGAGTTACACATCTAGGGCCAGTTGGGCATGGGACATAGGGAGATTTTATTTGAAGGCTTTTTGTTTTCTTTCTAACAAGATGTAATTCCACGAGTGGAAATCATGTTTATGATCCTTTTCATAAGCCTTTAAAGCCACTTGTTAGTGTTGGACGCTAAATGGGATCTTGGCAAAGAAGTAACAAAGGAAGAGCAATCATTAAAACACACCACAAGAACACAGTAAAACACATATACCTTGTGACAATTATTATCCAGAAAAAGGTGATTTCGTCTTTGAGGGATACTAGTGAGGTCCTTTGATCTGCCCTCTCAGTGAGGGTAGGGGATGGAGAGCCACAGCAGCAAAGACCCAAGTGTTGTTGATGTACTAGAAACCACAGAAGCACCTGAGAATGGTCCCACAGCAATTAGAGCTTCTTCTCATAAAAAGGCTATGGGATCAATATCCCAGCTGAATGTGTTTACACTAATGCATGCAGCATAGCCAAAAAACAGGGGGAGCTGGAAGCCCGGGAAGGCTGGATATCTTGCAAGGAAGAAATCCTAAAGGTACAGAAATGTCTTTGTGTGCTGAAAGATGAGCAGCTAGCAGGGGAGAAGATTGGCCTGGCTGAACAGAGAGTTTTGGCTGGCAGTCAGGGAAAAAGGAGAGTTTGTGACCTGTAGAAGAAGAGGCAGGTGACTCAGGAGGACTAAAAAGATATTGTGAAATCATGCAGGGACAAAATTAGAAGGG
>WEIT01000007.1:2195-21063 GCA_013389985.1 Dryoscopus gambensis
ATACACAGAAGTTTTTCACCCCGTTCAAGGTTTCCAGCACCACCCTTCAAGCTGTCAACAGGGTTTTAGCAAAGTCATCTCCGTGATCAGCAGAGTCAAATATATATTGTCCGATTCGTTCCCATGCTTTCACACTAAAGGCACTCACAGTTGCTTTCTCTTCCTAGGATATTTGTGCTCCCATTTTATCTTTTTTCCCGTCTGGAACTCACCTCAAAAGGGTGCAATTGTCAGTCGATCCGTGGCTTCTTTGAGCCATATGTTCTCTGGGGGTACCTGTCTCTGGCTTGCTCATAGGCAGCCACCTGAAGAGTTGTCAGGTTCGAATCTCATTGGGTTTGAATCACATCGGGCTCTGAATCACGCCGGGGTCACCACTTGTCGCTGTTGAGACGGGTCATGACACATACACACGCTGACAACTTCAGGCAAAGAGCTCATCTTTAATACCACACAGCATCTCTTATGGTTTCTAAGCTGTTTATATAGTTTTAAAGCACAACAAGCTTAATTCAACCAATCATCACACACCACTGGGTGAACACACGATAATCCTGCAGCATGTTTTTCTACTTCTAATTCAGCTACGCCTCTTTCCCATGGTCTTTCTCTAACAGAAGTAACAGACCTGAGCCATGATTTTACAAAGGCAACTAGGCCTTCATTTTATAAAGTTTTACCTAAACGCCACAATGAGTGGTCTACTTTGCTTAATACTTTCCAATTTTACAGTCTCAGATATTCCTGCATGCAGTCGTTGATGAAAAGAAAATTGTTCAAGGTATCTAAAGAATGTGTATATGATTTTTTGCCTTCCTAGATACGCTTCACTTGGCAGTGATTGCATCATCTTTTAATTTCCATAAAATGCCCCCAGAAATGTTCATCATACGTGCTTCATGTATTTGCCCCATAATTATTTTGTAGAATCAAAGAATATCTTGATTTGGTAGGAACTCTGAGGGATCATCAAAGTCCAGCTGCTGGCCCTGCACTGAACAACCCCAAGAATCACACCATGTGCCTGAGAGCGTTGTCCAAATGTTGTGTGAACAGGTCAGGCTTGGTGCTGTGGCCACTTCCCTGGGGAGCCTGTTACAGTGCCAGACCACCCTCCAGGGAAAGAACTTTTTCCTAATATCTAACCTAAACTTTCCCTGGCGCAGTTCCATACCATTCCCTTGTGTTGTATCTCTGTTCACCAGAGAGAAGAGATTGATGCCTGCCCTGCCACTTCCCCTGGAATCTTTAGACCACGATGGGGTCTCCCCTCAGTATCCGATTCTCTAGCTGAGCAAGCCAAGTGACCTCACACACAAGTGCTGTTCCTCATACAGTTTCCTGCTCCTCAGGCACCTGGAAAAAGGTAGGTGTAGTTTGATATTTTTGATACATTTCTTTTGGTAAAAATGGCTTGTAAGTGTCTTTAATTTTCATAACGTTTGTATGACAACCACTCCCTGCACATACTGGCACTTTCGTCAGTTTGAAAATTTTGTCCCAAGTGCTTTCGTGAGGTTGGCAACTCTCCAGAGACACTGCCTAGGTATTCATGATTGTAAAGCTATATTGATTTTAACTATGTGCTGAACTTCCAGTTCCAGTCCCAGTCTCCATTTTAAAAATTATAAAAGAATTCAGTAGAAAAGGCTAAAATTCCAGGAAAAAATAGTGCTTCTGTTATAATGTGAAGCTGCCTGATGTGTTCAATTTTGGGCTAGGTATTCTGGAAAGATGTGGTGGTTTTCTATAGGACAGTCCATGACTTGTTTTGGCAGAGTCCAATTTGTCATTTATGGTTTAATCTGTTCATTCATCTTGTATTTCTTTTTTTCCCCTCCTGCTGGAAATATAAAACAACTAGAGAGAAAAGGCATTAAAGATTTGCTTAAGAAGATCAATTGCACTTTGATGCACTTCTTTTGCTTATTAAATTGAAAGTTCACATTTTATCAGTTTGACATATGCATAAAAATGAGGTATTCAAAAACAGAAAAAAGAAAATCCAAAACCTCATAAAAGCATCACACTTTTTTTTTCAGATTATTACACAAGGATAGACAAAAAGTAGCAATAACAATTTTTTTTGAAGTGACAGAATATATGGCAGATTAATGATTGTTATTTGAATCTACATTTTAGTTCATTTTCCTTCAGGACATAAGTTAATAGGATATTGATGGCATTTGAACTCAGAACTACATGTTCTGTAAACAAAGATTGTGTAAATTCTAATAGGTCATTTTGCCACCTGATCTCTGTACCCTCAAAATATGGGTATGTTTCCTGAGAACTGTTTTAGAAAATAGAAATATCTAAAAAAGACGCACGCACTACTGCATGCTTCTTCAACTTCCCAAAGATGAAATTTCACTCCCTTTTTTATAGAATATCTGCTTTGGGTTCTGTAAGGACTTAAGTACAACAATATATTGTACTTAACATAGCATTGCTTTAGTGGATGTTGACCTTTTGAGCTTATTTAATTTATTTTTCAAGTGGACCACTTTATTGTAAAAATATTACTGTTCAGCCAATCAGAGTCTCAAGATGGTAACTAACTAGTTAGTTAGTCCTTTTCATTTTGGAAAAGACCAAGAATAAAAAAGGCAAAAAAACAAACACAAAATATATATTCTTATATAAGAGAGACTTGTGTTTTGGTTAATAAAATCCAGATTCTGGGTATTGGATCACAATATATTTATTTGCAGAGCATATCATCTTCCCTCTGCCAGTCAATACATAGGATAAAAATACTACTACTTGCCTGTAACATTTTATGCTGTTAATTTTGTGGTTTTTTCCAAGCAGTTAAAAACAAGTAAAATAACACTATTATTTTCAGTGACATCATTTACAGAATGAATTAGTATGCTATATGAAAAAAATTATAAATATTTAATTTGCAACAAAAAGATTATTTATTTTAAACACTAACTTCCTTTTTTAAGCTGAATATATTTAGTGAAACTATCATACTTTTTCAAGGCATAGGAAAGTAAATTTATTCAATTTGCAAGAGTAAGTCTTAACTGTGATGTGCATGCGATCATATTAAGAAAATATCCTTATTAAATTCTTACGATTGAGATAAAATCACCTTTTAGTCCTTTACAAAAGGGCTTCCATTACTGCTTCCTTTACTGTCCTGTATGTTTCTTCATTTTGGTTGTTTTATCTCTTAAAATCAGTTTAATAAAAAACACTACTTTGTTAACAAGTTCCTCTATTTTTTCAAGTACTTGCAATACTAAACCACATTATTATTTTAATAAATCTTATTTTTCTGAGTTTGTAAATCTCACTGGAGAACTTTTATTATCACATTACATAGTAAAGAAATATAGTATAAGTGCGAACCAGCGCAATGTCATTTATTACAAAATATTTTCTCACATATTTAAGATCCACTGATTTTTCCAAAACTCAAGAGTACCGTTTCCACTTCTGTTGACTTTCTGGGTCATAGACTCATGTACCTTTTAACATCTATAAATTAAAATATAAAACTTATAAATATATTTTATATATTTATATATGTCTTGTTATATATATGTCTTGTTTATATATATGTCTTGTTATGTATCAGCCATGATAGCTGATATAGTCCATCCCTGTTGCAGGGGGGTCTCCTGCAACCTTCCCTGGCAGACAGCTTGGCCCGTAGAAAGAATCAGAGGACGATATTTTGATAGATGTTCATAGATGTTTTATTCCTCACAGCCACATGGCTGGGCTCAGACACACACAGACTCACGCTCCCAGAATCATGGAAACACCAGCCTAAGTACAGGATTCTCTGGGCGGGGTTACCTTTGAAATAGCCAATGAGGAACAGGATTTAGGTACAATATTATCACAAGGATAGCAGGTGAGAGAAACCAGCGTGACTCAAGTCATGCCCCCTCCTACCCCCAGGGCCACATGGCAGGGGGAGGAAGCCCAACACACGCCTGCAATAATATTGCTTATTTATGCTGTACCCAGGCGAGGACGCTGCGCAAAAGAAAACCGGAAGAAAAATAATGAATCATAGAATTGTTTGAGAATGGAATCTTTTGGCATAGCTCACCATCTTCCTGCTGTGCCAAATTAGGAAACACCTCGGGAAAAAACCCAAAAAACACAAACACCCAAACAAACAAAACCAAAACCAAAAACTTATTTCAACATAAATAAAGAATACACAAGTATGTTACTCTTTCAAGATAATGTGTTTTAAGATTTTTGAAAATTAAAATTCAGCTAGAGCTTGAAATTAAACTGGCAGCTGCTTAGTGTTTAGAGGTGGAGAATAGCAAAGAAATTAGTTATGGTGGTGTCATAATGCAAAGTTTCAGGTTCAGTCCTTTAGAAAGCAGTATGGAGAGGATTAAATGATGACATAAAATGATATAGCTGCTGATTCACTGAGTGTAGAAAAACAAAGTCAGCTAAATCAGTTTTGTGGGGATTTCAAAAACACTAATGGGATGACAGAAACTGAAACACAAGCTTAGGCTAGCTTAGAGATCAGACTAGTAATTTTCACGTTCCTAGTCCCTTTGATTTTATTGGAGGATTTTTCTGTTTTGTCTCAAACCTTGTGAAAACACAATGAGTTTTAACTCCTTGGGCTAATGGGTGATGCATAATGGAAACAGTGTTTGATTGTACTAGGGAGTCATAAAAGACCTAAATTTAACATATTAATTCAGAATTGCTGCAGGAAGGTGCTTAGCTGCATGTGGAAAATATTGAAACACTTCTAGCCCAAAGGCAGCAGGAAAAAATGTTCTAGGAAGTTATCAGTTGGTAGTTTCTTAGTCTATCTGTGGTAATGCCCGCACAGAGACAGGAACAGGCTAGAAGTACTTTTCAGCTTCCTTTTCCTAAATATAAAGAAATATTTACTTGGTAATTTATACTGGAAAGAGGTTGGTGTCTTCAGTCTTTTAGGAGAGCTGAATACATCAGGCACAGGTCAGGAAAACTTATCCATCCTCTCTGCCTTCACTCTCCCAAGGCATGAGAAGGCACAAAGGGACATAATGGCTGCTGAAATAATTTCTTTTTCTTCCCTGTAAAATCTCAGTAGCTAAGAACTGAAAGCATTTCAGTCACCCTTCCCAATATAGTTATCTGCCTTTTGGACTACCACATATTATCAATCAGTCTACCAAAAAACAAATAACCCTTTCTCCCACATAAATTGTGCCCAATATTTAAATAAACTGAAAATATTTAAATTTTTGAAAATTGTTTAATTCAGATTCTCAGTAGTGCTTGCATTTTGTTCATGACAATATGTTTATAATGTGTTAAAAAACTATTTTTAATAGAAGATAATTAGATTATCTCTCTGGTTTGTAGTACTCTGTTTATAGAGTTGCTGATCATTTTAAAATAAACTAGCAACATGGCTTTCAGTATTTTTGCTTTGTTGCTTTTTTGGTGTTCTTTGAAGAAATAGGACTGACAGTACTTAAGCAGTTTTATGCAAAAACTTCTGTGTCTCATAACTGATATATTGCTTCCTTGTACCTAAGACACTAATGAGGTCATTCAACACTGCAGATGGTCAAGAACATCTTTTGGCTAACATTGCTTCCCATATTATAATAGAAAAGGGAGACAAAAGAAGAGCAAGCCCCTCTCTATACTCTGATTATACTTTCAAAATGTGCAGATCCTTTAAAGATTCAGGAGTTGCAGTTCAAAAAAGACACTGATTTCAATTATTCCTCCTTTTGAACAAAAAAATAGCTTTTTGCAGTATTACTCACATTCTTGATTTAACCAGGTTGCACAAAAAATATTATGTTTATATAGACTTATCGCTTAAAAAATAAATACAGTTTGTCTTGTTTCAACTGAAAATCTGAACTGAAACCTGGTGTGGTACTTCAATTTAAGGAGTAGACATCTATAACAAGTCTTTTTGCAATCCTATTAGGTAGAGACAAATTTATCCCAGATTGTTTTGTTTAATATTAACTTGATGCTTGCAAAGATCACAAAACTAATCTCATTCAGTGATCTTTGTATCTCCTTATATGTTCAGTATAAATCCCATAAAATTCTGATGCTAGTGAATTACTTTATTTTGCTTAGCTGTGACATGATCAAAATCCATCTTATTTTGATTTATTTTAATAACTAGTTCTGAGCAGATGCATCTATTGAAATCTCTGGTGAAATTTCCTTTTTCTAAGTTGTGCAAAGATTGGATTTTACTCCTTAAGAAGCTTGCAACTTGCTAGTTTTGCTTTATATTTCTTTTATTTGGAATCTATTATTCTATTCAGACCAAGACCAGTGCAAAAGGTTAGTGATATCCATGGGGCAGAATTTGCATAGAACTCATGGGATGATTTCAGAATAAATCCACTGAGTACATCTATTAGCCTGACTTTGTTAAGTTCAGGGGTTATCTTCTCAGGCAACTCCTTCTTTCCAAGGTTCCTGGGTTGACCTTGGCTGCCTATCTCCAACTGCTCTCTCATTTGCCCTCATCAGCAAAACAGGGGAAGAAAATAACATGAAAAAACTCATGGCTTGAGATAAAGACGCTTTACTATGAAAAATAAAAGTTGTGTGCAGAAGCAAAGCTAAAAGAGGAATTTGTTCACTCGGACCTGTTGATGGACATATGTCCAGACGTGTCCTAGGCAGCAGGTTCTGAGTATGCATATGGGTTGCTTTGGATGACAAATGCCATTACCTCAGTTGCTCCTGCTCCTCCTCATTTCCTTCAACTTTTATTGCTGAGTGAGACATCATATGATTTGGGATATCCCTTAGGTCAGTTTGGGTCAGCTGTCCCAGCTGTGTCACCTCCACACATCCAGCCTACTGGCCACAGGGCAGAGGTCGCAGGGAAAGCCTTGATGCTGAGAGCCCAGCTCAGCGATAGCCAAAACACTGGTGTGTTATCAGCTCTGGTTCAGCCACAAATGTAAAGCACAGCACTGTGTAGGAAAGTTAACTCCATCCCAGCCAGATTTAGCACACCAAGGAATGCTGATACGTATTATTTATGTGTTGCATTCATACATCTGACCTTTGTGAGACGTCCTCTATACTTTCAAGTTCAAATGAATTTCAAACCAATGTTGAGGAACTGAAAAACCTTCAGGGGATAAATTTGCACAGTAAAATATTAAGCTTAACTTAATTAGATGCATTAATGATCAGGCATTTGGTAAAAAGCAATAGGGATTGTTTTGCTAATTTTCATCACGCAAACAAAATGCCAAAGATCATGGAAACAATTCAGAGGAGAACTTATTAGGGAGAAAGTGAAAAACATTAAAGGGGTACAAGGAGGGGGGAAGAATTAAAAAGAAAACAAGGTATTGCCTGCTTACTGGCAGTCTTATTTATTCTTTGGATTTTACATTTTAATTTAATTATTGTAATCCCATTTGAAGTGCAGTGTTTTACATGAAAAAAGAAATATCCTAATGACTGATCTTAAAAGAGAGAGAAGGGAAGGAATTAAGCTAAATTATATTACAGAAGGCTTAGTATTGTAGGTTTACTGGTTTTTCAGTGAGCTAAATAATGAGATTAATATTTAATTAATACACATTAAGAAACAACTAGCTACTTGCCACTTTGTGGCTGTGTCTATATCCAATGTACATGATTTTTTTTTCCTCATTGAAAAGATGGAGTGAAAACAAGCCTCTGTTACAATAATGTTAAAATAGCTGATTCTTGAGAAAACACCACACTGGTTGAGGCATTCTTTCAGCCACAATAGTCTTCAGGGTCAAGAGACACATCTACAAACTGATTTTTTGCTTCTCACCTAATTGAATGCAACACATGCCAGCAGACTTTTGTTTCACTCTCTATTCCCAATGTAGAGCAACAATGGCTCAGATTAATTTTGTATTTCCTGAAATGAGGGAATATGTGGATGTTCATGTATACATGACCACTTACTTGCTTTAAAGTTTTGTTCTGAGATTTTTTTTTTCTTAAATATAGAAACTGTTGTGGTTAATGTCTTTTTCTACAAAAATTTAGTTTCTCCTAACAAGTATTTTAATGGAAGAAGTGAAAGAAAAAGCTTAAAATTCTTCAAAAATTCAAACGTTCAAAAATTATACTCCTAGGAACAGGAGATTTGATATACGGATCTCAGTTTTTAAATGGAACTGCTGAAAATCTCCACCATCTGTTAAATTTGTCATTATTTTTGTATTTGTTCAAAACACACCTGTTTAAAAACTGTTTTCTAAAACCACAGCAATCGGATTGCTCTTTATTGAAAGCTTAGTTTTGTATCTAATTTTCCAGAATCAGAACACACAGTAGCTAAAACAAGAAAATATTCTTCACCTAAGAACTCATAATAAAATTATGAGAGAGAATTTTGATGAAGCAATTCCTTATGTTGGTTTCTGATTTGTTTTTTTTTTTTCCAGAGTGGCTTCAATAAAGGACACCCAATTTCATCCAGAGGCTGCCAAGTTCTCTTTGAAAAATACCACAATCAATCATCCATAATGTTCCAGTTAATCTTAGAATCAGAGGAGACAAGGATGGAACCACCTTAATCAGATGCTTAATACTGAGTAGCTCATGGTAATATATTTTCCAGTATTATAGCTAGATTAAATTTTGCAGTATTAAATTGCAATATAAGATTAAAGCAGAGGAACTGAGAATATTGCAAAAAGTTGTAAAGCTAATACAGAACCCCAAAAAAACTAATGACTGTTGTTCACTGTTGTCCGTGACATTTTGGCAGTCCTGAGTGACATGCAAGAAGAATGACTTTATCAAATTAGTAATGCAATATAAACATCAGCTTAAAAAAACCCCAAATCTTTCAGAACTATTCTGGAAATACAAAACTTTATCTGTGACTTATCTTACCTATTTTTATCTGTGACCTATTCAGAAATGTGTTCCTTTCCTGAAAAAAAATAAGCAGAAATGCTCATAAAAGATAAATATTATAGTATCCCTCCCTCTTGGAAATATGTTTTAAAAGCATTCCCAGTGCTAGGCATCTATATTATTAGTGGTTTGTGTACTTTTTAACTTGTTCTCCATCTGCATATACTTAGTTTCACACTATGATATTTCATTCAGCAATTTGTAAAGCTGGGGATGACGTAACACTATTTTGGGACCAAATTAACTGTATTTTAGGGAAGGGAAGGGAAGGGGGAAAAAAGAAAGCAAAAAGGAGGTTACAATCTAAATCTACACTTTTAAAATCAAGAACCTTCTTCCTTTTTCACCTTCTGAATATGACCACACTGATGGTAGAGCTGTATGGTTTCCAGATCACAGGGTGTATGCTCAGGAAAGCAGCATGCAATGGGTGATGCAGAGGCATTAGTGCTGGGATGCATTCAAATCCTGTTTCATCATGGTGACAGTCTTCAGAGATGTCTTGTACAGATCAGCATAAAAAGGTATGGCCTGATTTGTCCAGCCATGAGAAAAGCTTAACACCAGTACTTAAAGTTCTAAAGATTCAAAAGCTGCAACTTCTAAAACAGCAGTTCTGAAGGGAAGAGGAAGTTAGAAATGGTCTCCATTCACTTCTCCATTCATAGTTGGAAGACATACTATTTCTTTAGAGATACCTTAATAGAAATATATACTTTTTCTCTAGTCTTTCCTCATTTCATCCACACAGAATTCTGTTATCAGTTTTCCCCTTCTAATATTTTTATTCACCTTTATATTTAAAATATATGTATGGACACATTCACAGGGTGTCATTTGAACATTGACATACCATTAACAAAGCTTCATTCATATTCATCTACATATTCAGTATTTGCTCAGTGTTATGGAGCTGGCAGGAAAGGCACGTATTTCACTGGAGATGGAATTTGGGATCATATTAATTAATTCATCACTATAAATCATTGGATGAGAGCATGTCTTGTTAGCTTCAGTCACTCAGATAGCAATCAGTGGCTCATTAGCTTTAAAAATATCAACCTGGTTGAGGTATCATTGCTCTGCACAGTAGACTGATGAGTCACATTAGAACAAATGCTACATGGCACACAGAAAAATTGCTTTTACCCATTATCCTAGCTACATGCACAAAATCATATGGGAAAATCACTGGTAAAGACACTCAGTCAGTGACCAAAAAGCACTGTAACTGACCACAGTTTTTGGCCTTAATTTGCTACTAAGTGCTACTTTGCCCCAGTCCTACATGCCTTGTACATGAAATGCTCTGATTTGTCCTAATCAAGGGTGTTCAGATTAGTTCAGAAGCAAATAATTCAGCCCTGTCCCTCTTTGGTGTTATCAAAAGACATTTTACGCTCCTTCCCAAAGTTTAGTTTTATGATATAAGATGTATAAAATAACCCACAAATCCAATAGTAATACATAATTATAATGCAAAAAATTTTAAAAGCATATGTATGTAAAAGAACATTTTTGAATTGTGAACAATAACACCTTCAGTACTAAATGAGTCTCCTGTAATTAATATGATCACATTAATGTAAGCATTAGCTGATTTGAGCAGCTTTTTGTCCTCCAAAAGGACTACAATTTTACTATGAGACAATTATTCAGTCATTTCTGCAGAGGTTTTCAGGTACCTAAATAAATTGAAAGAGAAGAGCCCAAGCAGATTTAAATAGGGACTCGGCAGTCATAACAGGTTCTCTGAAGTGTCAGTATGCTCAGCCAAAAGCAATAGATGTAGTTTTCTGAAAGACACAATTATGCCAAGACTGTAAATGTAGGCTTGAGAGCAACAAGCCTTTACTAGTTTCTCAACACTGAGCATCAGTTTGATTTTAACAGTAAACATGTAAAAGAAGAGTACACTTGTAAATTTGGGGGGATTTATAGAGTGGAAGACGTAATTAAATGTCTGTATCTGTTCTCATAATTTGCTGACTTGTCAAGCCACAAACTAAGGATGTTTGCTGGGTCTCTGCCACCTGTTTCTTCATGTGGTACCTGGAGTGAAAGGCAGCCTGGAAAATGTCATTTGCAACAGAGGAAAAGGAAAGCAGTCAGCAGAAATAAAATCTCTGGCAGCAACTTAGTGCTGTACACATGTGAGTGACATAGCGTGCCCCTGGGCTCAGCCATCAGAAAACTCTATGTACAGCCCCATCTATCAATTCCTATCTGCACAAATTCCTTCCAGGCATGAATTTTTCATGTTACGCTCCTGTTAACTTAAAGGTCCATATCTTATAATCAGTATAATTCATACTGCTATCTTTAAGCTGTTATGGATAAATGTTTAATGTTCAAACAATTTTACCTGAGCTATTACAAATTTGAAAACATTCACTGATTTAAGTAGTCACCTTTGCAGTGAAGATCTTGGTGCATCTGGTCTTAGAGAAACATTGTAATTTTTCAAGGTAATTATGGCGCATTTTTTCACAGCTTAAACTACTTTTCATATTAAATGTAAATCCACCATCATCAAAATAGATATACCTAATGACCTCTCTTAGAATGCATGCCAGCAGACTATCACTGCTCATTATTCATTATTAGATTGATTTTAATTACTAAAATAGAGAATCAATTTATTTTGTAATTGGGAACATGTGATGGCATCCACAGCAGTTTTGAAGAAAAATTACAATTGTCATGGATATTCACACATAGGTTAGCTCTTTCTGTTCTGATTGCATTTTAAAAATTCTAAATGTGTTTTTCTTTGATTAGCTCAATTTGGTGGTGTGTTCCTTTGATCCCAATATTCAACACTGAACTATGAAACTTGAACATAAGAAATGTCTGGGTTAACCTTCTCCAAGGTCTGAGTGCAGGCTGAGTAGAGTGACACAGACCCTCAGTTTAATGCTTCATGCAAAAGTTGACCTTTCCCTTCCATAATTCTTTGTTTTCCTATTTCACTATCAGACTAACAGGATTGGTCATTTTTCTCCTAGACTGTAACATGGCCTTAGTTGAAGCTAGACACCTGACACTCTTGCTCTCTCTTCAGAGGATTTGTCAATCTGTAATCATGGCTTTGGATGTCACACAACTTTCAGGAATGCTACTCTTACTGGCAAAGACTGTCTGTTCTGTGCTTCAGAAAGTGTCCTTCATCTGTGTCTAATGCTACACTTTTTATGTGTTGTGAACCCAGTCCTTACAAGGTGTGAGTGAAGGGAAACCAATAGCCATGCAACTGATCCCACACCACTGGAAGCATGTGAATCCCAGCAAGTGGTGGCACCTACCTCCTTAATTACTAAAATATATGGGACTTTTCTTTGGGTGGCTGGAGTGCCTTAGTTTCTTGTATTTTGGTGTGCTTTATGCTTTGAAATCATGCTCATGACTTTCATGTTCTGGCTATATCTGCCAACCAGACAAGAAGAGATGATGAAAAAAAACAGAAGAAAAAAATGTAGATTAATCCTACTCTGACAGCTCTGGAGTGTAGTTTTTATCTGAATCAGTGTAGTTTTTATCTTTTTTAAAGATGCTGTATCTTACCCTGATTTGAAAAAAAAAATTTGAATATTGTTAAGGCACATAAAGCCCATCTCCCATACACACAGAGGAAGGCAGAGGCAGAGGGCAGCAGGGGAGCCCCAGTGCCCCAGTCAGAGACATGAGCACCTGCCCTGGCCCCTGCTCCTCCCAAGGATATCTTGGTGAGCACCATCATCATAGGTCTTGCAGGATGAGGGTCATGGTTAGATGCAAGAGAAGAGCAACTTGGGGTTGTTCAAGAGTTATTATAGGAGAAATCAAAGGTGGGGAAAGGGAGGCATTAAAACCAAATGGGGCAGAGAAAGACCGAGACAACAGATAAATAAGCACATAAAAGGTGTCAGTTGTCTGTAAACAGCTGGCTGGTCAGCATGCTGGTCTGGCCATGTCCTGTGTCTGAGCAGCATGGTCTGTCCTGTCTTCTCATTAAATTCCATTTCTAAATCTTTTCCTGACTGATGTTCTCTCCCTTCTGTGTGTGGGTGTACTTGGAGTCTGAGTGCAGCAAACTGGAGTCTGCATGTGCTGGGCAGTGAATATCAAACAGGGCTAGCCAGTGAGTGGAGGAGGAGCTCTAGTCTGATAGCTAAGATGGCTCCTGGAGAGACCAGAGGGTCTGTGGGCTGACTATTGGAGGCTCAGGAGATTTCAGCCAGCTTCCAGAGAGTTTGAGCAGTGTGGGGACTGATTGTGAGACCATTTGTGCATGTGTGCATGAGGCAGGGGTGGCTAGGGCATTCCTGATGGGGAAGTACCAGTTTTTGAGCTCAGTTGCTCAGGGGATCCATGTGTGTGTCTGTGCCTGTGCTGCTGTGTGCAGAGGTCTCTACCAGCAATCCAAGTCAGGCTGCAGCACTGAGGGCTTCTATGTGCAAGTGCCAGCCACTGGGAAAACTGGGATCCAAGGACTGACACTGGGCAGAGTGTCTGAGTCTAGTGCTGGAGGGATCCACGTTGTACCTGTTTATAGATATTATCCCAGTAATGGGCCTCCATCTTGTTCAGCCAGAGAGTGAGAGGGATCAGTCCATTGGCAGTGCGTGCAATCATGTGAGAGCTGCATTTTCTGTCTGTGTTTATCTGTGCTGCCAGCTGTGTGTATATGCACAGTGTGCTTGTGTGTATATGGCAACATGCTCAGCCTGGCTACTGGGTGGACCTGGGGACAAGTAGCAGAAGCTTCAGTGCTGTCAGAGTATGGGATTTGGCAGCAACTAACATTAAATAAATCTGACATAAAAAAAGGATGAATGTGTCAGAGGGAAAATTTCAGGGTTTTCTTTTTCCTGTACCTGTACGTTAGGCACAAGAAATAAATCTGATATCTTCCACCTGAAAGACTGAGAGGATCACCTTTGTGAAATCTCTCGGTCCTAATCAGTCAATGTATCTCATGTGATTGCTTGCCACAGCATAAGGTGCACCTCTAGCAAGCCCAGTGACGGAATCTGGACCTGACTGCAATCAGCAGTAGCACCAAAATCTCTCAGAAACCCAGATTTTGGCCCCAGTTACACTCTTAGAATGTGTGAATGTGAGAATGTCATCCTCTGTACTGAGACTAAATGGGGTAAAGCTACTGCAGTATCAGGTTCTATTGCTACACTTTGCTAATGTAAGGTGTTTTGGTTTGCAGTGGAATTACTTGAAATTATAATGATGCAGGAGGTATGTGCCTGTCAATGGGATTATGCACAATGATATGCAGGTTAATGTGTTTAGCCAGCGTGTTAGAAGGATGTGTCCTAATGAGACATTCATGCATCTGCATTTTTTCTGTCTGCTCATGTGTATTATGTTACAGAATCATGCCTAATGTTGCACTTACTCTCTTCTTCATGTAAGACACAGATTTTGTTTCCTACCTACAAACATACTCTAAATCCATGTGAATCTGGCAGGTTAAAACAGGGAGATTCAGGGATTTGCATATTCAGGTTAAATGAAGATTTCTTTGAAATGTGCCTGTTTCATTAGTCTTAGAAAACCAAAGGTGCAGTGATACATTATTATGGCATGGAGTTATGCTCTATGGTGCTGTCACATCCCTTTCTCCAAGCTACATTTGGCAAAGAGAAGCAAGAAATACCTGTGTGAATATTATCTCAAATACTTGTCATTTTATTCGAATGACATCTCATAATATTAGAATTTCTTTAATTTCTTTAAATCCAGAGCATGCTCTGTAACTTATCAGAAATAAAAAAAAATAGTCTAAATATATAAAAGATGAGTAAATTAAAAATAACCACTGAAAAGAATGCTAAAATATATTTTAAAATGTACTAATGAGTCGACTTTAAAATATATGCAATGCTTTGCATTAATTAAGCTTTTTAAGCTTATGTCAAAAAGCATGGTAGACAAAAACAGAAAATGAAATGCGGGGTAGAAAGAGAACAGAGCCATCTGCCTGCTTACTGATGTGAAATAGGCACTTGGAGAGTTAAATGGAAGATAACAGTTTACAATTTTTGCTGGACCTTAAGCTCTTTGAATCAGGCTGTTTCCCTGAGTTCCAGTGGTATTTAATGATATTTTTAGTACTCTTCTACATGGACTAAAAATTATGCTTAGGTGGTGGTTTATACAGGGATCTCTATTCCTCTCTAGATAGTGAACTTCGATTTATTAAAAAAATACAGGGAAAAATCCCAATGCCCAATTAAGTAATTATTCCTTCAGGTCAGAAATACCATTATACCCCATGCATTCCCTGTAGGAGAAACAATTACCATTCTAACACAAAAAGTGCTGTTTCTTTAATCACAAATGTTTGTAGTTAAACTTCTCTTTAAAAAGGTACCTATGAGAGCTAAGATCCATGATCATTACTCTATGCCATTACTTCCAGGTTAGGGACACCTAATACTGGCACACTGTAGATCAGCATAAGATGTGTAAAATTGTACCACACCACCTAACTTTAGACTTCTGCAACAGCAGAGATCTGTATGTGAGACAGTTGTCCAAACTCCCTTTATAATCAGAGAATAAGAGCTCTTCTAGAGAGTGATTCATCTTGCCTATTTTAGATGTCAACCTTGGGAGGAGATGAATCACAGTTTGGAAATACTTATTTGTTTCCAGTGACTAATAAACGGAGCTTCTACAATTAGCTCAAACGTGGATGTCTCCACTGTAAATGCACAAAATTTGAAATGATGAAGCCCACCTCTAGTCCGGTGATGAGGAGTATCTTCCTTCCTGAATTGTCCTATTAAAATCAATCGTAAAGAGTGAAACAAAATTACTAATTTGCAGATGCTTTATTTCTGCAAAATTTGCAGGATCTATGAAAATATTGAATAAATGTACCAAAGCTTCAGGAAGAAGGGGGAAAAAAACTCCTATGTGCAGTTTCAGGGAAACTGTAGGGAAATCATGGTAAGTAAACAAATAGTTGTATTGAAAGTGGAATTAATGAAGCTTAGATTCCTTTGGATTTGTGCTTCACGCTTGATTTATTTTGTAAGTAAATTTTAATACAGCTGCTGTTGAAACTCACTTCTTATTAGACATCCAAGATTCTTCAGAGGTGAGAACCATCCTGACTACCTCAACCAGAGGAAAAGCTCCAGTGAGAAGACATGCATTATTGGCTCTGGAGCAACCACGTAGGAAAAAAACTTGCCTGAAAAGTTGATTCTCCGGTGCGTAGCAAGATATTAATCTACTTCAGCTTTGCTCAAGTGCTGATGGGATCTCTCTTCCTCACCTAGACAGCTACTAGCATGAAATGTCTGGGGATTTTGAGACCTCTTCTGCTCTATCAAGTTTAACTAGTGGATATTCATCAAAAGTAATTGGGATAAACTAACAGAATAATGTAGGGGTTTGCACTGATGCACCTGTGCATTTACGTAGGAAATGAAGGGAAAATAATAGTTTGTAATTTTTGTAGGCCATTATAAAGATCCTTTCAGAAATCCAATTGCTTAGGACTTCAGGTTTTACATCTTATTTGAGAGATCCCCTTCAGTCATTTTATGCCTCTTAAAAACATCCTAAGGTCAATAAGTTCAGCACTAAGAAAAAAAAGTGCCACCTGCTGCTCTTTAGATGTCTTATATCAAAGTTGTGAAATGACCTGACCCAAAATGTTTATCAAGAAAATATTTAACTACTTGATTTCACGAAGGTATGTGAGAAAATGTCTTTCTTTCATAATTACACTGTTCTTAAATTAAACTAATTTTCCAACTGAACTTCCACTGGTACTGCTCTTGAGAATTCAGATATATATCTGAAATTTGGGGTTTTCTTAATATTTATAAGCTGTTCTCACAGCATCTCATTTCATTAACTGCTGGAGAACAGAAATGGATCCATTTTGTCATGGTTTATTCCATGTTTCTGAGAAAACAGGCTGAATGTAATTTTTTTTCTTCTCTTCACAGCTCCTTGTTCTCCGGTTTCTTTATCAGAGAAATGGCATGTGGTAGTTGTAATAGTCTAATTACTGGCATAAATTCAGTATGAAGCTGTTACTCCATGCTGCAACTCTCAATTTCTGTCAGACTCTATGACAGCCTACATGACAGACTCCAAACCAAAGGAAATCTCAGACATCTATCTGTGTATCTAGATATTTTCACTGCATGCTTAACTAGGGTAGCACAGCAGTTAGACTGAAGTACCAGGGCAAGAAACAGCCTAGAGATGCATGCATTGAGCATTGTTTTCTTGTGATGCACAGAAAGGGAAAAATATTTTGAACAAGGAAGTCTGAATCCTGCAAAAGCAGGAAAGTTGTGGCAAAGTAAACAATTGCTCTCAAAGCTATGCCTATATAAAATGTTATGATTACTGTATTTGCATGAACTATGTAAAAGTTCTGTTCAGAAGTGCCACGTTATGACCTTCCAGGATTTAGGCTTATTTTTTGATCTAATGTAAAATAAGAGAAGGTTCTATAGCATTTGGAAGAAAAGACACTTTACACATATTGCTGAGGGTACTTGGATATATGTCTCTGGTGACATGTTCAAAGAATAAAATCAGTTTCAACAAATAAAGCTCAGTACTTCACAATCTAAAACCTCTTGGCTATAATGGTCCATACTTATTTCACAACAATCAAAATATAAAAATAAAAAATATAAAGATTAAAAACAAGTGCACATAGGCTGAAGAAAGAAATGCCTTCTATAAGTGCAACCTACAATCTACCATTTCCCCTGTCTCTTCCTTCATGGGGCCCATACTAGTTTTACATCAGTGTACAAATCAGTGAAAAATGATTAATCTTTTTCATACATTTGTTATCGAGTATTATGTTTGGTCTGGAATTTGTTTTGTTTTCTACCTTCAGAGTTCATTAGCTGCTGCCTTCTTTGACACCAGAACTCTGTGCTTTTCGTTTCCACTGAAACCCTTATAATAGATCTTACTGAAATGCAATTACTAGATTCTCGGGTTTATGGACCAAGACTGGCACCTTCTGGTGAGTGGATTTAAATTCACTACAGAAATACAATATCCTAACAGACTGTGCTTTTAGCAAGTTGCTTTTTAGAGATATTCCAGTATCCTAGATGTTTTTTGTGACTTAGTTTAAATATATGAAGTCATCATATTTCACTATATATGTACATCAATACAATTATACATGGATACACAAACTGGCTAATACGATGGATTTGTAAAGTACAATGGAAGTTATTTGAGCTTATTGAACAACAGAAATAGGATTTAAACTTGAAAAACACCATTAGTGAAGAGATGCACTGTTTCAGGTATTTTTACTAATATGTTCTAAGTACAGATACATTTACAAAAGCTGGAATGCTGGTCATTGGGGATCAAAAATCAGAGTATATTTTGCACACATTTTGGATTTGTTTGAATTGGTTCCATGATTAGAGACACTTCTGTCACAGATTCTCAGCTACCAACAGATCCCAAGATAAACTTTGGTATTTAGCTGTCCACACCAGAATAACCCATTAAATCTCCATGACAGCAAACAGAAAGTCTTCCACAAAGTTATTTGGATGGATTTTTTAATATATAAGTTATAAATGTCACAAGGAGGGGAAGAATAAACTTTTCTTGTTTTGGGGTCAGACAGCCCAGCTTTCATGTGCAGGAGCCATTGAAAATGGGAGCAAGACACACAGCTAGTCTCCTTGAAAAGTGGTACATGTTGTCCAGCAGAAGCATCTTTCTAACACTTCAGGCAGAGATTGATTTATGCCCTCTACTCCACCTCTACAGTGCTATACTATATGCAGAAAATGGCCTAAATTAAAAATAGAAAGTATCTGGGGGAATGTTTGAAGGATTCCTGGTATACTTGATTCTTACCCTTTTTGTTTGTTTCTTTGTTTTTTTTGCAGGACTGATATTCCTGTGTGACCTAGAATGCCAGAAAAATGCATAGTCAATGTCCATTAATTAATTT
>WEIT01000008.1:2065-13037 GCA_013389985.1 Dryoscopus gambensis
ATACATTTGAGTACGGTGGAAATGACAATTGTCCTCTACAGCAGAAACAAGATGCATTGTCTGGGTATAAAATAGTCAAGGAGATTTTTCCTCTTTGGTGATAGATCAAAAACTGTCATCAGAAAAAAAAAGTCAAAAGTATTAATTTTATTTTATTTTTGCTCCCCACCCCCAAACCCTCTTTCCCCAACCTCCTAAATTTGTTAGTGCATCTAAAAAGCTTCCATCTACAAGCAGTGCCAAAAGGGGAAAAGTCCAATTATTAGGATTTAAGTACCCTGACTAAATTTGTATTAGTCNAATTATGATATACCTGAGACAAGGACCGTGAAGAAAACATCTTTTATTCTTTCAGTATGTCAGCATCATGTGTACCAATTTATTTAGTGATGATGACAGATCATTTGATCTTGTAGAATTTGTTTAAAAGTGAAGATAGGTATTAATCACAAATTTTTATCCATTATTTTAATATTCACTTTATTTTAAAAAATTATATATACATTTGGATATTCTTTGATTTCACTAATGAATTGTATGGCTCATTTTCTGTGCCTCACTGAAATAAACTGTAATGCTTACAGGACTGATAATTGAAAGAATATTTGTTATCTTAACAACTGGGTTTAGATGCCTAAGTAAATTTGGTGAACCATACATTCTCAGAATACTTTTTTGTTACCTTTCTAAAGTACATGAGTTTTTCTTGCATGACTGATAACAAAAAAAGAGGAAAAAGTGATAAAACACTGATTTAACTTTAGAGAAAGAAGTGGTGAATTAATAAGCATGATCAATATTTTTAGTAGGTGGGTATTGCGTACACTTAAAAATAGTGCTTCATAACAATCTGGAAAATGTTACTAAATTAACATAACATGTATCCTTAATATTAATATTGTTGCTTTCTGAAAACAAATCTATAATGAGATCCCTGAGATAAAATGACACAAGGAGACAAGTGGTGAATTTGCGCTGCTCAAAACATGTATTTTGACACAGGCTTTTGAAATGGCCAGCTGCTCTTGCAAAGAGATCTGTTGCATCTAAACTTCATTAGGCCCTGATGCTGGGTTGGCAGTATACATGTGGAACTTTTTTGAGTTTTACAGACCATTTCCTTAATCATTTGTATTCCTAACACTGAAATGTTGCCTTTAACTTTTAAAATTAAATGCCTTAAGAAGGTATTCTGCTAGAAGGTCGACACAATCTGGATCAACATTGCTCTTCTGTCTTTTAAACATAGCTTAGACTAACTTTGTCGAAGAATCCCTGCAGTACTAATGAGCTGAATTTTCGTTTTCTCTATTCATGTTTCTCCGTGCCAGGTGAATGTCAAGGCTTTGGCTATACTTTTCCAAGCTGCTAACTCTACACAACTTCCTGTGTACTAGCCTGGTGTTTAAATGAGTTTTTTTGAATTACAGTTATAGAAGAATGCAGAATTGCAGGACTGCAGGGCTAGAAATCATTACTTTTTCCTATCAACAGTAAATAGGCCATTGAAGGTAGAAGAGCACTGCTGCTGCTACTACTACTCAAACAAATCATAATACAGTATGAAGGAAAACAAACTTGTATTTGTATTTGTGTGGGCTTGCTACCTGGTGTGGTTAAAGTACAGTTAAATTAGAAATGCATGGCATGTATGTGTGTGCTGGAGGCAAATGGTGCTAACACATCTGTCCCACCTTTTCTGCTTCCACTTCTTGCCATCTACCTTGCTTCTAATTACAGCCTGTCTAGTTATTTACCTTGACCATTTCAAGCTGTTATGCCGTTTCAACTGAGCTTGTTCATGAAAAAATTGCTCTCCAGTACTGGGATAAAAGTATAATGAGGCTGAAGTAATAGATCAGATTATTTTTTCACTGGAAGAATTTACTTATAAAGTACTGACTGATTTATTTGATTCTATTTTGCTCTTCATCATCATATCTAGATGCCAATGAATCTGAATGTAGCTCTGAATTCTGTGATGAATTTAATGTGGATAATGTGTTGTCAGAGGTAGAGATTTTAATTCTCATTTTGGGGTCAGGGTTCAGAGTGTCTCTGTTTTTGAATGCCTAAAAATCCAAACTATTTGTATACTCCTAACAGAGAACACTTACAAAACTGGGACACTTTTGGTGACCTACATCCATGCTGATTACCTGTTTCATTATTGTTTGCTCTTAACCAAAGAAAATAAAATGCGTGTCAGCAGTAGTAAAAATTGGAAGTAGGTCAATCTACAAACCCTCTGCATCAAAACCAGAACAGAATGGATGTTTCCTAAAGAAAAATGGAAATAAATATGGAAATGAAAGGCAATTAAAAGTTTTATATTTTTAGTCAGAATGATTAGCAGATTAAATTACCTCTTCATTCAGCACTGTGTAAATTAAACCCTTGGAAATGGAGGCACTACAAAAAATGACTTTTATCTTCCCAGAAAGATTTTGAGAAGGATACTAGGATTTACTTAGATGATTCTATATTTTCATTTCCTTTCAGGGGGCTTAGCAAGAAACTGTGAGCAATCAGAACAGGAACTTCAAATGTTTCAGCAAAATCTGAAGTTTCATACATAGGGTGTAAGAATTTTACATTTGGCTAGGCAAATATTTTGCTTCCTGTGTGGAGGCTTTAATCTTAGCTCAAAGAGGGATCAATATATGTCATGACATGCTATCATAATTAGATGTTTGCTGTAATTTATTGCAAACAAAATTTTAGATATGTTCTACAGATACTTGCTTTTGAGGGATTTGATTCTGTGAATCTAATGTGCATTTTCTACATCTAAGTTTCCAGTCTGAGCAGCACCCTTTTCTGCAGTTTTCATCTGTGAATATCTGAAAAATTTGGATTAAAATAAATGAGATGATTTTAATGTCAATTTAACATGTAATATCACTTTAGTGTTGAATCTCAATGGAACTGTAAAGGAAGGTGGCTCCTCAGTGAACAGATCATGTTTAAATCAACACCTATTTGAGGGTTTGTCCACTACATCATGCTGTCTCAAAAAAGGCTTTTCAGTCTCTTTATACTCCTGGAAACTAGTCAGCATAAATCCCACCACAGAGAAATTTTGCTGGAAATTGTGCTGGTATGATTTCAGAACTTTTTTCTCTAGCAACAGTTTTTTTGTATTGGAACCGAAATACCTTCAGAGAAGTACCTTCATTTATTTACCCAAAGACTTTCTCTGGGTAAATGAATGAATGAAAAAATACAGAAGGCTGCTAATTTCATGCAGAACTGGGTTTGTCTGGGGTAAATTTATGAATTAACTGTCTTCATAGTGGCCTATTGGGATCTGCGCTTTGCATTTTTGGTTAAAATAGTGTTGATGACACACTTTGGGCTCTTGCTGAACAGTGCTTGCACAACAACAAGGCTTTCTCTCTCTCTGCCCCTTCATCCCCCAAATATCAGGAGGTTTGGCATGGGCAAGAGTTCAGGAGGGGACACAGCTGGAACAGCTGGCCCAAACTGGCCAATGGGATAACCTAGAACAATATGCTCAGGAAAGGGCATGGCTGAGTCATCATCCCTGAGATATTTAAAATACGCATAGATTTGGCATTTAGGGAGATGGTTTCATGATGGATTTGGCTTTGTTAGGTTTGCAATTGGATTCAATGATCTTAAAGGTCTTTAGCAACTTAAATTATTCTATAATTATATGAATTCATGCCTGGCAATAAAAGTTCAAGCAAAGGATTAGGAAGGAGAGATTTTGTGGCTTTGACATTTGCCTTCTCAAGTAACCATTAGGTGTACTGAGTCTCTTCTTTCCAGTGAGTGTCTGGATATCTGTCCAGACAGAAGTGTGAAATAATCCCTCTTCTTGTTTTGCTCACATACACTATTCTTTTCTTATTAAACTGTCTTCCTCTTAATCCATGAGCGTTTTCACCTTCCTTCTATTCATCTCCACAGCCCAGAGAGAGGGGAATGTGTGAAAGGCAGGGGAAGACTCACCATGGTTCTCTTTGGCACCCAAAGGGAAGCTTGAGGAATTCAAGGTTAGGGCTGTATTTGGGACTGGTAATGGGCAACACTTAGACTGGATATTGCTGATACATGGAATGATTTTGGGGGAGTATTTGTTGTTGTAAAGTGGTGAAGAGAGGAGGGGTGGACCTTCCCAATGTATGTGAATTGGCTACTTTTTGCCAGTATTGAGATGACATTGCTTTGGTTTTGATATGAGGAATTTTTGTTGCTTGTTGTTGTTGTTACTGTTATTGATGTAATGGTAGTTTATGAAGATTGCTTGATGGATGTCTGTTTTAACAACAGTTCTTAAATATGTGCTGACGGTGACCGGGGTGGAAATATGGTGTTTATGTGGCAAGGTTTTGACAGTAACAGACAGTGCACGCTCTCTCCAACTGGCCCACTGCAGGACATAGCTGAACCTGCCCAGCTGAGATGGTGGCACCTTTGGGAAACCTTACTTAAGAAAGGGCAAAACACTGCTCGACAGAGAAGTGTGAGACAAAATGTGAGAGAGGCAGACCTGCAGACCCCCAGGTCTGACAAGAAGGAATAGGTGACCCAGGCACCAGGGCCCAGATTCTGCTGCAGTTGTTGGTGGAAACCATGGTGAGGGAGTCTGTTCCACACTGTAGCTTGTGAAGCACTGCGGCTGCAACAGGGGAACATGTCCTGAAGGAACCTGCAGCCCAGAGAGAGACTGCAGGAGCAGGCACCTGGCAGGAGAGCTGAGCAGTACCACCAAATTGTGTGGAAGAAAGGGAATGCATGTAAAAAGATTCAGACAAATATATATAAGTCCTTTACATCTTAATATACCATTGACAGAAGAGATTAAATCAGATACTCTAAATCTTAAACTGCCATTGTCAGCAAAACAAACAATGCAGTATAGTTCTAAATAACATAAAATAGAAAAATTAATAGCATTACATTAATCGGTAGATCTTTTTTCTTGGTAGTAAATGCCATAAGTAATTTTTATGTTGCTTTGAGGTGGACGTATGCTAGCATAAATTATTATTGCTAGCCAGTTATTGAACTGGGACATGGATTCATATATTTTAATAGATTATAATTGCTGGCGCACATGAAACACACATTAATGTTTAACAGACTCCAGAAATCATGAGTTCTGCTGACTGTGTTTCATGAAAGCTTATACAGAA
This sequence comes from Dryoscopus gambensis, assembly GCA_013389985.1. Lineage (NCBI taxonomy): Eukaryota > Metazoa > Chordata > Aves > Passeriformes > Malaconotidae > Dryoscopus > Dryoscopus gambensis. The sequence goes on from WEIT01000008.1 coordinate 7,231, forward strand.
AGTGATTGTATCATGAAGTGTCCTTTTTTTCCCCTGTGGAAAATCATTTAGGATCTTCATTGTTCCTGCATCATAAGTACTTCTTAGGAATAAATATTGATAATTTCTCAAGCACAGTAAATAAAGTTTTAGGTTGATTATTATGACCCTTGATGAGTCTTTCTTCATAAAGTTGCTGAAGTGGTTATTATTTTCTTTTGGCTCATGTTCTTGTTTTTAGTGATGCTAGTACTCTCCAGAAGTTTTTTCTACCAGAAGTAGAACACCAGAGACTATTTCATAAACTATTTAAAATTACACCCTTTTGTTCAGCAAGAAGCTAACCAGTAAAATAGCATCAAATGGGGCCTCCAATAACTAAATTGCTTTAGGAATAGTTTACCAACTGTGATGAAAGATGGAAAAGACAAATTCTTTTCTAAGTCTAATAAAAGAGCAGTCTTTCTATTCTAATGAAAAGATTTTAGATTAACTCCACTTGCCAGTTGTTAATAAGCATGTATTTCTGAACATTGTACTTTTATAGGACACGGACACCATACACATGAAAACAAACTCCTGAGTTAGAGAAAGCAAAGCCAAACCAATCCTTTGATGGAATGTGGAAGAGATTGTTAACAGCCTGCCATGGAACCAGGAACTTCACAGTTGTCTCTTCTATGACATTAGTAACCAAATTCCATTTGCAATCATTAAGACAAGACCGACAGAATATTTCAGCTTTCTGAAGCAAAGAGTTTGTTTAGTTTGTGTTTTATTTGGTGAGTCAATGTACGGAGAGACTTAGAAATGTTTTATTTCTCATATAAAATCCAGATTAACGTTATGTGTGGTTGGAAAGTCAGTCGTTCCTGAGTAACATTTTAAATCCATCACATAAACTGTTTACGACAAAGAGTAGGAGAAAGATTGCTCATGCAGCTAATGAAGTTGAGTAAGCTGGATAGACATCTTAATGCTTGTTATTTTTTTTTTTTAATTTAGTACATGGATGATAGTCAGTCCACAGAATTTAGAGAAGGTGTGTTAAGTACAAGTGGTAGGTAGTGTGGTATTTTGCATTAAATGAAAGCAATTAAGGATATAATTAAAGATGAAGGCATATCAAAATTTTCCATATCAAATGGAAAATGTAACACAAGGAACAAGTAATAAGAGTCAGAACTTTGTCATGGATTTAAAGCAAGTAGTTAGTACAGAAAGATCTCAAGTTGTTGACTGTCTGGGAGTGACTTTATGATGTCTATCCCCTATTGCCTGCTCTATGCCCAGACATGAATCCTCTGTCCTTTTCTGTAGCTTTAAGGCAGACCTTTAAGGGTTGGGGAGAGGAAGCTGGTGGAATTCCTTTGGCACTGTGTTCAAAACCACAGAGATAACTCACTTGCCTCTCCTCAGCTCTTGGCTCTCTGCACTAGGGAAGAGGGTGGCATTCTCCTACTTTCTAGCTAGCTTTTTGTTCGTTCGCTAAAGCAAGGAGCTTTTTCCTGGGACTTTTGCTGGCTTTGGGTTCTCGTCTTAACATTGTGAGGCCTTGCCACCAAGGCCTGCAGGTGCCCACACCTTGGAGAGGAGAAAGCCACACCCACAAATGTTGCAGTGACCCAGCCCACTGGGGGCTGTGGCAGGGGCTCTTCCCCCAGGCCTGAGAGGCAGGCTTCTCCTAAGGACATTATGTACCCCAGGTCTGTTCCTTTGATTGATCCATTGCTTCTCCCTGCCCCCTTTTATTCCTTACATGGACGTTTTCCTTTCCCTGCATTCCCCATTGGGCCTTGTACCTCCCTCACGGTATTCCTATTGGTCCCCTTGCCATAGCCCCGTCTCTGTACCACCCCTGCACCCCAACACCCTTGATCCCAATGCTCTGCCAGCCCTGCGAAACTATATAAGCCCCAAATCATTCCTGCATCTTGTTCTTGGCTTCCAACTTCCCCTGCCATGAGGTTGAAATAAATCCTCTTGTGCAGGAACATGCCAGAACCCTTCCTGACTCTTTCATCGCCCACCTGCATGTGTGTGCGTGCCAGCTGCTTCTCTGACTGAAGCTGATGCTACCTCTTCACTCNCTCCTGTGAGAGCCTGGTCCCTTCTGAGCTGCCCCCTCTGGAGGCCCACCCTTTATGGAGGCTCAGAGGACGGGACAGGACGGGAGCCTTGGTGCATCCGAACTCGTCAGCTGGAAGAGCAGTGGCCCTGCGGGAGAGACTCCAGACCCCATGGAGATGCCTTTGAGAACGTCATGGCACCCTCATCCACCACACTGCAACACACAAAGGACTCTGAAATCTACCCAGGTTCTCTCCACAGCGAGAGTTTTTATTATTTAGCATTAATCTTTTCCACTGCCTGCGTGCATTGTGTGTGTTAAAGAAATACCTTTTTTTTTTTTCCTTTCACTTTCCTCTGAGGAAAATTCTTTCCGAATGTGGTGGGGGAGGGGTGGCTGTAACCTGCCTTTTATCAGAGGACGTTCATTTCGAATGTTCTTGTGAATTTGTCTCAAACTGGGACATTGACTAAGCTTAATTAAGCTTGCAGTGAAGTGGAGCAACTGGATATCATTAAAGGAGAAGTACTTCATTTGTTGGTGAAACATGAAAACATATGATCAGTGGAGAAACTGTGAATTATGGTGAGTGGTTTGGTAAAATTCATCATAGTATAAAGAAAAGTTGAATAGGACTAGGTTATTTAGAATGGTGTTATCTAAACTGCTTTATAAGAGGGCAAACTATCTTCAGCTGAATGCTGCATTCCCTACACTGTCCACTATAAACACACAATAAATGTTGGTATTAACAAATTCTATGGAGAACTGCTTTGTGCAGGTCATGGTTATGGGCCCTTCTGAATTGTAAGTTTTCTATGCTAGCAATCAGGTCCATCTTCTTTAACCATTGTAAAAACAGAAGGTTTGATAGGAAAGTCTGAAGCCAATGGCAAAACTCAGCTTGATTTCAGTTGGGAGTGTTTCCAGTTAGGGGTTTATTAAAGTGTTTGCTTTGAATTTGGCTTCCACTTTTGAATGCCTGCCACTAAGTCACTTCTTAAATGTCTAAATACAAAGGAGAACACAGAAACTTATTTTTTTTTTTTATTTGTGAGGGGCTACATTTCTGCAGCCAGCTCTGAACTAATGGACATAAGAAGAAGGTTTAGGAACTCTGTCTTACTGTTAAATCCATGTTTTCTAATATACTTTACAGTCTGCTCATGAAAATGCGTTCTGCCTTATGAAAATTTGAAATTGCTGAGTTTGAGAAAAACATCTGTATTGTGTTGGTTTTTTTTTAAGACTGAAATTGATTGGAGTAGTGGGTTATCATTACCAATTTGTTTGTGTTGGATTGTCTGCATCTATGTAAGTCTATACTCCTTTCAATCCTCTCCCCCATGACTTCCTGTTACAATATAAAGTTTTTAAAATTACTTTAAGTTGATTAGCCTTTGAGTTTTGTCTTTTTCGTTCTGATTCCCTTGCTTTCCCTTCCCCTTTTCCTTAAAGGAAAAAAAAAGGGGAAAAAGTCAGGCAGCTGAGAAAAACTGCTTTTCTAAAAGCAGTAAAGGGTATACATCTCTTCTAGGTAAGCCTCCTTATAGCAAAGATGTATTTTCTTAAAGGAAGTTTGATCTTTTCTTCAAAAAATTAATTTAGTTATAGTCACTATGTTTATTGCATTCCTTCCTGGGTGGGTACCTATAACAATCTAATATTATTGTTGTCTGTCAGTAATTAGAAAATACGATGGGGGCAAGGTAAATCTGAAGATGTCAGGGAAGTAACTGCCTTTCAGATTCACAAGTCGAACCCTAGTTCCAGATTGCACTAGAGAGGAAATAATCTCACTTGTTCTTCACTGTAGAGAAGAAGAAACTAAGACCTTGCACAATATTTCATCATTTATTGTTGTAATGGGAAGAATGCTCTTAGAGTGCCTTTTATTTTTTAATGAGATCTCCAGTTCATAAGCACCCTGTGTCAGGACAAGAACAAGCCATGAACAAAACAGGGCACTCCTAGTCTTGGTCCACCTCCTCTTGCATATTTCCAAAGAATTTTGAACATGTTTTCTCCAATAATGTTTTGCTTGTTTGTTTTTGGTTTTGTTTTAGAAATTGCTGCATTTTAGAATGTGTAAGTATTGAAAATCTCATACTTGAGTATTACAAGTGTTTCTGGTTTTAAACAAATTACATGTGATTTTAAAAATTTTTTATTTTAGAGGGTTTAATGAAAACAAATCCACATTTTATCTACTTGGAAGTCTCTGTAGAGAGAATACTATATTGACATTTCTTTTCATAATCAAGTTTTCATGGTACACTCCAGTCTGTTCTTTTAGGTTGTTATTTGCTTCTTAATTTTCTCTTCTCTGTGTTTTATTTTCACATTCCTCCATTAGATTATTTTTTTTTTTTTGGGTGGGGAAGGGGGTGCCTGTTACTTATTCTCTGTAGCCTCCTTGTCAATTTCTTACAAGTTTAGTGTAAGCCCAGTAATATTTTGATACTACAGAAACTTTAAGACCTCTGAGGTTGAATAACAGCAGTTTGCCCCAAGACCTGAATCAGGAAATTATTGATTAACTGCTAACACAGGACATATATTAGAAATTTAGGAAACACAAAACCTGAAATCCATGCTGGTTGTGCTACTTTGTAAAGACAGGAAGAGTTCAAATATTTAACATCCTCTTCTGTCTAAAAAGATAAACAAGTTATAGTGGCAGCCATTTGTTGTATTGGAGGTAAAGTCAGGTAGCAGCATCAAGAATAAATTGACATTTGTGTTACTAACAGATCAATTGTTCATCCTGAATAGAAAATCTTAATATATGCCCCCCCAGTAATTTCCTGAATCAAGACAGAATGCAAATTTTGAAGCTACCCTATGGAAATTATCTCTGTTTGGGCCTTTACCAACCAGATTCCCATCTAAGCACTGTCCTTGAAAATGACTGTCTTTTCTGACTCCATAAAAAAGAACATTAATGTAATAGTTTCATGACGCGCAGTGGTGGGTTGACTTTGGCCGTGAGTTGCCCACCAAGACACTCTATCACTCCCCTTCTTAGGAGGACAGGGAGTTTGCTCTGGAAGACAAACTCCATAGTGACAAATGCTAACTCCACCACATCCCTGCTTCATCCCCAGCCTTCCTCTTACCTATTACTGTTTAGTCAATGTCATATGGTATGGAATATTCCTAAGATGCTTGTGGTCAGTTTGAGTCAGCTATCCTGGCTATGTCCTCTCCTAAGTTCTTGCCCATCCTAGACTACTGAGCCTTGGAGGATGAGGAAGTTGTTGGTGAGACATTGCTGATGCTGTGCCAGCACTGCTCAGCAGTAGCCAAAACACTGGTGTGTTATCAACACCTTTCCAGCTACCCATGTGCAACACAGCAGTATGAGGGCTGCTGTGAGGAAAATTAGCTTCATTGCAGCCAGAGCCTGCATTCATGCACAGAGAGAAAAAAGTCTGTAGCCTGTTACACATTCACATTTTCTGTGAAACTTGCTTAAACCTACTTGAACGAGAAAAACTGATGAAACACTTGGGTCCTGCTTGATAGTTGCCCCATCCTTTGGTCTTCCACTACTGTTAATATAGCTAGGGCCTTCCTTAAATGACCAACATGGTAGATTTTTTTGAGTATGGTTGTTGCAGTGCATGTGGTAGTAGCCGCAATGCCCTCACCAATGAATTCCTGGTGAACAAGCACTCAGGGCATGGAGTCTAACTTTCTGGACATGGGGAGTTCCCGTGTTCCCCTGGGAACTGCGTTTTGCATATTGTTCTGT
>WEIT01000009.1:7760-43027 GCA_013389985.1 Dryoscopus gambensis
TTTTCAGGACAGCTGCTGAGTTTGGCTTTCTTGTGGATACATTGGACTCCCTTAGTCTTGTTTCCTTGTCCCTAGAGCAGAGGTAATGGAACACGAGTGTCACCTTTATGGTATCTCAAGTTCCGTGAGGCAGCTTGAGTCTAGGCCCAAAGTCGCAGCCAGGTGAAGGCCGGCTGGGCTTGGGTGCTCTCAGCCTCTTTATACAGTTTAGCCATAATGGGTAAAACTCCTTGCTAGCAATGATTAAGCCGTGACCCACACCGCTGCAGTCTCTGACACGGCCGATGTGCCCAGAGCTCCCATGAGGCCCAGGGCCACACGAGAGACAGGCCGAGCGCCACACGGCAGAGGCCTGGCTTTGGAGGGTGGGCTGTGCGGGGCAAGAGGAATTGGCCGGATGGGCGCGGCTGGGGAGCCGTGGGCAATGGTTCCATGTCCAGGTGGAAGCTGGGGACGAGGGGTGTCCCTCAGGGAGGGCTCTGCCCTTTCCCCCTGAACATGAGGTTTGCGGGGGTGAAGAGGCAGAGAGTGGATGGAGCTCCCCCTGAACATGAGGTTTGCGGGGGACAGGCAGCTGAGCGGGGCAGGGGCTGAGGAGAAGGACTTGCGGGTGCTGACGCAGGAGGAGCTCAGCGTGAGCCGGCAATCTGTGCTGCCAGCCCAGGAAGCCACCCACGTGCTGGGTGGCATGGAAAGTAGCGAAGAGCAGCAGGTCAGGGGAGATTATTGTGTTCCTCCAGTTCATTTTTTGAGACGCCACCTGGAGCACTACGTCCGTGTCTGGAGGCCCAGCCTAAGAAGGACGTGGAGCTGCTAGAAGGAGTTCAGAGGAGAGTGGTGGAGATCCTCAGAGAGCTGGGGCACCTGTGCTGTGAAGACAGCTTGGGCAGAGAATGCGTTCCGATTGGCTTCGGGAGAGATGCCTGTGCCCAAATGAAGGCGCAAGTGAGACCATATGATGACAACATTCAGATTTGATTAGGATGGATTTCATTGCTTTTTTTGATTTTGTTTTTTTGATTTTATTAAGATTCTCCTCTGAACATGAAGCTTATAAATGGTTATCCCTACATTTGAATCCAGATCTACATATTCAGTATTATTATTAGAATCAGGAGTATTAAACTGGTGAAGGCTTTATTACAAAGTCAGGGTCTGAAGGCTTGCTTTCAACTTTAGACATAAGTGTACACCTCTCTCTCGTCACGGTAGTTTTATTCCAGGGGCCCAAGGACCTTTAGGTTTCTTGGTGATGGATAGTTCATCTAGCTATTGTATTTAACAGAAACATGCTTAATTGTCTCTGCTTGTCTTCCACTTCTTACCAGGGGAATTTTTTTTCTTATTCCATAATCGTGCATGCCTGGCTGTACTTCTGGGGAGATAAAACAAAGAAACCCAAGAATAAGGAGGCAGGGACCTGCCACAGCAGACGCATCCTTCTGGACAAGCCCTTGGGACAATGGCAGTGTGATGCAACACCCTCTCACCCACCCTGGAGGAGAGCTGATGCTGTCGACCTTCTGGCCAGGAGGGTACCTGGCAAAAGCAGTATGCCATGGGCAGGTTTTCCCATATAATTGTTTAATTTACATTATTAATGAGGCTTTCTTTCCAGTTAGCGCTATTAAACACAAATTGGACAAACAATGAATTCTTGGCTCCATACATCTGATGTGTTCTCCTTTGCACATGACCAAATATCAAATATTGGAAGTCCAACACTAGGTACCCAATATTGACCCTCTTTCACAGATGGGAAATCAGTAATATTATGAATAAATTCATACAGGGATTTTGTGTTATATGTGGAGTTAGAGATTGCCACTTGCTACTTCAGTCTACCTAATTTCTTTATTATTTTTATAGGCAATATTTAAATATAAAGTCATAAAAAGTAGGAAGAAGTAAAAGCAGCACTTTTTAATAATAAAAGGAAACATATTTTCCTTGATTTCTTTGGTTTTTTAAGAAAAAGATTCAAGCAATCAATACTTTTACTGGAAGGGTAGAATGATGGAAATTATAAAACAGAAGTCAAATTTAAAAACTATTCTTCATCACAGCATTCAGTGCTCTTAATCATAAAGATACATGAGGGGCCTGAATGGAAAACAAAACTAATAGTTAGAAGAAATCAAAATAACCCTGCTCAGTTGAAAAAGAACCCTATGATATGCTGCTTATATTAGGAACTTTTCATTTCTCATGACAAAGTACTACAGATGAATTTAACGGTATAGAGAATTTCAATTCTCAATGCATACTCAAAAGACTGTTTTTCTTGTTTAATGCAAGCACAGACCAAGATGTCCCCACACCCAGAGAAGGGGAATTGAACTGAAATTCCATCCAATTTCACATCATAAAACATGCTCATGCTCTGGAGACGGTAAAGGTGATTCTAGCTCTGTCACTCAAATCACAGAGCTGGGAACCAGGGCTGTCCCCCACACTGACCTTCACTAGAATATCAATGTATGTAGCAGATGGCCACTATCAGCATGTGCTGTGCTGCTCTGACACTTCACAACCAGCACAGGTGCCAAGTGCCAATGCTCTGTGCCAGTTCCAGGTAGACTTGGCCTCGGGGAGACATCCGGGTTTTCTTCAGTCGGAAGAATCAGCACCAGTAGTTTCAGATGAGTTATCACCAGGGACTTGGTGTGGAACCAACCTTCTTCTTTGTTCATCAGGGAAATTTCAGCTGAACATTAAAATATCATTCGCCAAAAGTGGGTTGAGCTCTTCACTCTCTGGAACTTCAGAGCTCTGAAACACCAAAAGGTTTCATTGCATTTTACCTGACATCAAATATTACTATTTTCCGCAAATGTTCCAGAAGAACTGATGAAGATTTGATGGATTAATTCAATACTTTAACTTTGCAGAACATTTAGTGTGATTACAAACTGCTTCTTCAACCCATGTCAACCAATTACTTTTTCACAACATGCAAGATAATCATGTCAGAACTAAGAATGAAATGGTCATCAGTGATAGTCCCAGACCTATAAAAAGAGGTTTCATTTTCAGTAAGAAAATACACCTTTTTGGTTTTGTACCTTTCTATTTTATCATAGTGGTCTTTTTCCCCCACTGACTTAAATTTTTTATTATCTTCAAAAACTTGTAAATGATAATAAATCTGGTTTTATTAATTACTTCCTTCAGAACATCTGATGCACAAAAACTTACTGATAGTTCTCTATTCCTATTGAAATATAGTAAAATCAAAAACTAACTGTAAATTCTATATGCTTAATCACAAACTTATTTACTGTCAGGAAAGGTGAAAGTCACCATCTTCTTTGATAGAAGTTTTGATAATCGTTTTCGTTAAAATATTATGAAAAATCCTGTTTTTCTCTTGGAAAAAGAAGCTTTCAGTTATGTTTCCCAGTACTCTCTTCACCCAAAACTGTATTTAAAATACATTTAAATATTTTAGCCAATTCTAGTCCCAGTCCAATGGTTTGCTCTACTTGCATTCATAAATGGTTGTCAAATTAGGACTTTGTGATGAATTAAGTATACAAAATACATTTGCTTTCTATTTTTTTTTTCCTTTTTTCCCTCCAGACATATATATATATATTATATATCTGTAGTTTGCATGTATATAGAGAAGGAATAGTAACAGTTTGACACAGACCCGGAAGTAAATAAGTTGTTCACACTATTTATACAGAAATAAGTTCATTCCATAGGTCCCTGCCATTTCTCCTGTTTCCCAGGAATTTCTATTCACAAACTTAATTAAAAGGCAGTGAAGTCCGAATCCCCTGACTGTGTGCTGATTACTGAGCCTTTACTCCTGCATGGCCTTCAAATACCTGTTCTGCCAAGTGTTAGAACATGAAGTTTTTTTGTCTTTTGGCATAGAAAAGGTATTTAGCAATTCTAAAGTGACTAAACTTAAAATTTCTCCAAATAGATTTCCATAAGTGTTACTTAATTCTCAAATCATGTTTGAAGAATTGTCTGAGGCACAATCTTGATCCTTCAAAGAATCTTCTGTGGAGTCTGAAAAGAGTGTACTGTTGAATCCCTCCCAGCTTCTCTCCACATCCATTGGTGTGGATCACAGAGACCATAAGTTACGGTTTGGAGGAGGAAGTAGCAGATTAAAAGAATTGGATTTCTGCTTTCATGTGAAGGGAGAAAATCTCTACTTGGAGGAAGTGGTCTGTTATGGATACAGAGTACATCATTTGGGTTGGCATGGCTTGAACTCTTTTTGAATTATATATGAGGTTGGACTTTATGATTTTGCAGGTCATTTTCAACCTTAATGATTCTCTGATTCTATACTTAACTGTATATTTGAACAAGTCTTAGTTCCTCTCTACTAAAACAGTACATGTGTCTGCAATCTTATGAAATGTCCTAAAAGAAGAATTAACAATTTTTTTTTTCCCAGCAACAAAATGGTCATGTCCACTGGGATATGTTCTTCCTAAGCATCTTAAAAGTCTCTGCCAGATGCTTTATTCCTTTAACATTTGCAAAGTTTTTGTTTCTGTTCTCGTGAGTCCTGCTGTTATGTTTAAAGCTGGAAAGGGTAAATGTTGATGCAAACTCATTTCCATCAAAAATACCAAGCTGATTGCAAAGTAATCTATAAAAAAGTACCCCAGGCTCCAGAACACATATTTAGTCATATTCTGTTTTAGTGCATACCAAATGATAACCCAAACCATATTCAGAATCCAGAAGGTTTGAGCTGCTCACAGAAAAGAGACAAAGCTTGCTCCAGAGTAGATTTAAAGGCAGTAGAATGGCATATAGTGAAAAAGACAGAACATTATATTTATTCACTTATGATCAGATTTTTGAAGGCATTATTGCACCTGGAATTCAAACAAAATGCCAACGCAGAGGGTCCGATGCAGTAATTTAATGGGGCTTAAGTGCTTTTCAAAACTAAATTTTCTTAAATGCTTGTTTGCATCACCTTATTATAAAAAGAAAAAAAAAAGTAAAACCAGGATTAGACTTCATGTCAAATCCCAAACGTGATCTCCTTGCAGTCATTCCTGTAGGGCATCCTCTTATCAAGACTGGGCTGGAAGTGATTCAGTCCAGCTTGCTGCAGCCGATTACCAAGAACAAGAACCATCTGTCCCCAGTCTTTTTAATGTCTCCTCACTTACAGCTGAGCTCCCCTTGCTCTCCTGACTTGGACCCTAAATAGTGCCTCCTCAGCTGTCCCAGGGACCTGCTTGCTACCCTGCTGATGGCTCCCCTGTTCTTGACAATGCCATGGTGCCTGCTGGGCCCCAGCCTGCATCCATGACTCAAAAACTCTGTGTGGCAAGGGCTTCATGCCATACACGGAGCCTGCTCCTTGCAAAGGTGAGGGTAATCCTTGTTACAGAGCTTCCTGGGAGAGGAAGGGTAATTCCTGATAGATTCCTTCCTTTAACTGTAGGGTGTGTATTGGTAAGTGGATATGATACTTTCTTACTTAATATGTAAGGAGGTTTTTTTAACAATTTTAATATTCTAATTCATTACTCTGACTTTATTGTAATGAATTTTCTTCTACACCTTATTTCTTTATTCAAGTTCTTCTTTACTAAATTAGTATAACACACTTACGAGAACTTTACTGCTTTTCCATCTTTTAAATCATTTTATCTGCAAACCCATCCTATTTAATTCTTTCTATGTTAAGTTAATAAACTCATTTTAGAGATTTTAGCCTCTTTGTTTCGTTTATGCAGGGACCTGGAGTATGCAGCAACTAAAATTATCAGTTAACTCTGTCCAATGATGCAATATTTGTTGTTTATACATTTCTTATTTTATAATATTCACAAATGATCTTTGGTCTTACTTTTCTAAAAATAATAATGGAAATTAAGCACAAAAAGATGACAAGATTATCTGGAGTGATGGGCACTCTTAAGTGCTGAATGAACTTAAGCATAGGTAAAACCAAAAGTTTCTAGTTTGGGGTACGCTATAACATGGGTTTAGGTAACTCATTTCCTATTTTAGACAACTGTCAGCATCTTGGCCACAGGTTATATTTAAGCAAACAAATTAAAATAATTTTCTTTGGATGCTTTGATTTATTTATTAAGACAAATGTGTTGGGTCTCTGGTATTAGTGTATGCTTAAGGTACTGTATCATTCTAAGTACTTGTGTTATTACCAGGCTTGCTAAATGCCATGGCTGGCTTTGGTGATGAAATGGAATTGTAGTGAAACAAGGTCAACAGTCTCCTTTGGAAAGGTGTGGTATTGGATGAGAGTTCATGTATTAAATCCTGTACTCAAAATGATCAGCTCTCACAGGATTTCAGTTGCATTTTGCTCTCAGAAAGGAGCATACAGTCTGGACCAAGGAATATTTCACTGAACACTTAATTTTCATGGCTCATTTCTGAAACTTATAATGGAGATATCTTCTTTGTTACTTAGGTTTTTTGGCAGAAAAATGTTTTATTACACTCCCATTTTTAAAGACTGGGAAATGAGCTTTTCTCATGTGCTTCTAAACTCAAATTTTCATTACTATGTTGTTCCAAGCTGTTGTTCACTAAAACCTTTGGGGTAACAATATCTTCACTTTCTGCCGCATGAACATCTGCTGCTGAAATATCTTCTACGGAACATCTTTTATTACAACGGATTTCTCTAAGAATCTTGATTGATTGACTCAATTTGCTGTATTGAAGCCATGGATATCTTGGTACCACTGGACAAGTCCAGTGAACAGTAGGGGCTTACAGTCTTAAGTTTAGACTTGCCCCAGTAGTCATGATCATGTATGTTGTTCTTTAGTTTATTTTTCTGTTCCTCTCAGGCTAGAAGGTACTGAATTTTACTACTGAATAGAGTTTGCATGTACCTAGAAAGCTGTGAGGATAATACTATTTCGATGTTGGAAAAACATTTCTATTTCTGTAATTACCAGGCTATTGGATGTAGATTTGTTATACTATTTAAGTATACCTCTTATATTGGCAAAGCAGAACAGAAATGTGGAAATTTATATTGGTTCAGGAGGATAATAAAGCACAATTGTGATTCACAGCAGAAAAATGACCCCTTCAGAGCCTAATTCAGAAAGAGCTTAAATAAAAGCCATGCTGCCAACTGCTCACCTGCTGCAGATTCAGCTTCCCACTCCATATGTCCTAAGCAAAAGCCAGTATACTTGTTGGGTAAGTGCAAAGGTGTTCAGCTAATCACTCCTACATAAGAAGAATAAAAAAGAAACCAAGAAAGAATACCACGTTGTAATTAAAAATCATTTCAATTAAAGTTTAAGAGTACGGATCATTTATTAGCTGCTCAGGAATCTTTTGTTACACTCTCACTTTGTGAAAATGCAATGGTATCTATGGAAGGGTAACACTCTTCCCTAGAAGGATGATTCTTAAGTCCACAAAGGACATTAAAGATTGATTAGTTTTATAGCTAGTATCTTTTTTATATGGGTATTCACATGATGTGACTTCTTTCAGTCAAGTCTGTCACAAAACAAATTTTGCTAATGTGATTACTCACAAGAAATGGATAAAACAGTTTAGAGATTCCACTGAGGTGGATACATCGCTTTTATTTAAATGAGTAGCTATAACTAAATTTTTATGTTATTTACCATCTTGCAATTCTTAGAACTTATAAATGAACTTTATAATCTGCAGTAGCTATTATATGAGTTTGAATGATTGAAATGCTATAATGTTTTCTAAATGTAATATTAGCAAACACAATCAATCATTACTGAAAGTAAAACTTGATTTTCTGGAATGTTAGTTATTTGTCTGAAGCCTAGCTGGAATTTACAGACTATAATTTTCCTCTCAAATGATTCGTTTGTGCTCAGTATTAACAGGTTATTAGGAGTCTCTGTCAGCTTCCACGAGGAGTTAAAACACAAACATGAAATTTGGGAAGTGTATTCTAGACTGATAACCTGCATGTTTGTGTTCACATTGCTGGATGTGTTTGAATGCAGTAATGTTCCCTTGTGGGCAAGGCTGTGATATTTCTTCCCTGCACAAAATTTATAGAGGAGATAAATCTATGCCTTGAGTTGTCTTCTCTAGAGTTTGCCCTGGTTGCATACTTGTATGTAAATGGTGTTCAGCGGGAACTTGGGTGGATGTCAAATACTTGTCTCAAAGGGTAGGAATAACTGAGTCCATGTCATTGTCATCTTAATTTTGAGTATCTGGAGTCTTTAAAATTAAGCTAAAACCCCATGACATGTGTCATGACTGTAACTGTAATTTAAATCTTGATTCCTCCTCTCAATTTCATCATTCAAAGACATGACTACTATCTTGGCATTTGTATTTGCCTGGCAAGGTCTCATGACTTAGAGAGGGGTATAGATCACCTGATTAGAGGGGCATGGGGCACCACTCCTCATGTGCAACGTGAAGGAAAAGAGGGCCAAGAAAATGCATTCATGAAATCAAAGAAGGTAGGTTTCATGCTGCCTGAGCTGCTGAGTCCCCTAAGGATGCTTAAAATGAGGGCGTAACACTTGCTGGAATTCAAGATATTGTGCTTTAAAAGGCTCTGGCAGGTCCTTCACCCTTTAGAGAGCAGTGACTATATGGAATGGACATGAAAAAGGAAATACTAGCTAAAAGTGCTCCTGATCAACTTTTTTTAGCACTGAAGCTTCCTACTTGGTCAGCTAATGAAATACCAGTGACATCCTGAAATAAGTAAATATTTTATTAGCCAAGCGGTCCTCAGTGCTATTAAAAATATTTTTTAAATTAATTTGAAGGGTATTGTGGCCTGTTAATGTCTTCACTTGTGACATATTATCGGTATACAGTTCTATAATCTAATGTTACCTAGCAAAAAATATCAGCTAGCACCAGGACTAGAGAACTACTTCTTAGCAGAATTTGAGAAATGTTTTTTCGTATAGTTGACTTTGGAGAATAAGAAAAGGACAGCTTATTCTAAAATGTATAGTTCTTTTTATTGTCTGTATGTACTAACATGTTTTATACAGGAAAAGTAAAAGACTCCATTAAATGTAGCAAGAAGGAGCCAATAAAAGCATTAATTATATTGGTCTGATGACCAGGAACATTTTTAAAAGTGATAAATAGAAATTTATGCATATTTATTGAGCTTTACTGCCCCAAATTTTCATGGTATTAAACTCCTTATACTATAAAAAAATTATTCATCTATTATTTCCTCCCTTTGTCTGCCTGTTTTCTGCCATGCCCTTGGAAACTGCACCTCTGTCTCCACAGAGATGTCCCTTTTCAGAGGACTAAATCAGCACAAAATGTGTCACCTTTTGCCATTACTGTGTTAGGGCACCTTTCTGCCATGCCTGGGCACCAAAGTAACCTGGGACAGGGCAAGGGATGCAGACAAAGAGCTCACAGCGGTGAGCGGGAGGTGTCAGTATGGAAAGCTGCATCCTTGGCCCATAAACCAGGGGAATATCTGAACACTTCTCTAGAGACTTCTTAATCAGGGCTGAAATGTCACAGAGATTATGCTGGAGGTAAAGTACCTTCTGGAATGATTTTGGGCTTCATTTTGCTGCCACTATTAATGCAGACTGTCTTTTTCCCAGGAGGGAAATATTTCACTTCAGCAGGATTATCAGTTTGAAGGAGTGTTGCTTCACACAAGTGGTCCTGTTTCAATAAACCTTGTTTGACAGTGAAGGCTACAGTGTTCTCCTGTGCTTTCTGAGACTGTACAAGGATAGATGTGTCTGGGCTATTTACAGTTCTTCCTGTCAGATTAATTTCAAGGAGTTGGGAGCATTAACAACTCCTTTGCTTGGAGTACTGGTAAGGATTTCTCTCTCCCTCTCTTCCGTGCCTCTAACACTTTCCTAAGTCTCCTGGTAGAGGACTGTAGACCACTAATGCTGCACTGAGACACCAAACTGATGGTGGCCCTGATGAACCTGTGCAACAGAGAGGAGGGGACAAGCCACACTGGGTAAGGGAGCTCCCATCTTCTCTACTGCTTGGAGGGAAGGGATCCTTTCACCCAGGTAAGGAATTGGATGGGTGGTATGTAGGGGAGGGCAAGGAAAGGAGGCAGCAAAGCTCCGAATCACAGACTTCATGCTCACTGAGTGGGGCATGAAGCTCTTAAGCATAGGAATTAATCATTTTCTAAGACTAAATGCTAACAAAAAAAAAAAGTCATAAAGTCAGCTATCAGTGTCCTTGTCTCTTCAAGAGAGCATAACTCTGCCGAAAACTCATCCAAAAATATATATAATTTTCCCATTGTTTTGGACTCTTCCATCTTTTGTGCAGGCTTGTATGTTAATGGACCAGGAAGGTCAGCCCTAAACTGTGTATTCCACGGGAACATTTGTCGTGCTGTTAAATAATAACCTGTACTGTGGAAGAGCCTTTATTTGAATTATGTCCATACATGTTAACTGGACTGTTCCTTCTGTATATATTTAACAGTCAGAAAATCTCATTGATGTCGGATGTTATATAAATTACCAAGTATTTTGAAAGTAGACTTGTTTTGTGCAAAGCTATTTTGCTGACTACCTCCTATCCAAGGTGTTCCTATGCTGATAGCATCTTGTTCTTCTAAGTGAATTTCTTGTAAAAAGACTATGTCAGCTTTTCTTGTTTCAAATTTTTTTGTGGTTATAACTCTAAGCCATTTATGTTCCCCATTACAAATTCAATTATCTGGTTTGCCATAATTCCCCTCTGTAATATTTGACCATCTTGTATACTATACAATGTCATTGTCAAGTTTTAACATAAGTATAAAAAGGCTAGCATATTCTAAAACTATTTAGAGGTGTCAATTTTTAAAGGGATTAATATATCAATATAACCCTGAAAAACCTACTAGAATAATTTGCATATATTTACAGTTTATCCCAGTTTCTCTTTAACAGGCTCTGTTGATTTCTTACATTGCCACTGAATTACGTACCCATAAAAATAATAAAATTAATTATTTGCAACAAAAAGGAAGGATGGGAAGTTGAAGTAATAGAGATAAACCACACAGTTGTGGCTAAACTGGTTTAAATGAGAAAGACCAGCAGGGTGTGAATGTTCCTTTCCTTTTGTAGTATGCAGATGTGACTATACTGGTAGAAAAAATAAGAAGTGTATTTTGGATCGTTCGGGGATTTTTTCCCTTGAAAAGTTCTATTACTGGCCAGTCATCATATCCAAATATCCCTGGCTGATAGAATCTGACAGGATCACAGCCTACAGGAATACGTCTGTAGGCCAGTAATTTTTTTTGTTCTTGTCAGAAATACTCAAAAGGGTAAGGCCATCTGCTTTCCAGCAATTAGATACTCCCCTTTCAATTGTAATATACTGTGAGTCCGATAATTTATTCATCCCAGGGTAAATGTATACACTAGCAGTATGGTGGAAATGGAGAGAACTAAGCCTGGCAAAGCAATAAATAGCTCTTCTTTACCTCATCCCACCTACAGATACTCAGCGTGTCACACTGGCTGTCCCTCTGAGCATGTCTTCCCAGAGCCCTCCTCCTGCTCTGGGACATGAAAGAAAGTTATCGTTGCCCAGTTACTGGAAGATCTCTGAAGGACTGTGGTTCTTTGGGTTAAAATTTTCAGTGGTCCATGAAGATGTGGATGGATTGTCTGATTGAGTGTAGTAACACATCTGGTACCAGTGGGAAGAATACTGAGCAAATACAGCACAACCAGTGTGCAAGACAGAGTATCAAGGAAACCAAAGCAAAGAAGCAGAAATGTGGACCAATAAGGGAGATTTTTTTGATATCAGTGTCACCCAGGAAATACAACTTGTTGCTCTTGCTATCAAAAAGCCACAGGCTTTGCATTGGAGGCAGGGCTGCGAGATGTTACATGGCTGTACCCTCTCCTGCAGGTGGTGGCTCCAGCAGTGTGCATCGGGGGTGAAGGGCTGTGTACCCTGATCCCAGTGGGCCGCCCCTTGGGCAGTAGCAGTCTGGTGGCTGGCCAGGGGATGGAAGGATGCTGGTGCAGGCTGCAGACCTCACGCAGGCATTGTGTGAAGGGAACAGAGCAATTTTCTTGTGTGAGAGCCCACATCATCCTGGAGGAAGGCTGATGTCATCAACCTTGGGGCCAGGAGGGCATCTGGAAAGTGAGTGCAACACTGGCCATAATTAGTAACAACGTTAAGTTGTTATATAAGAAAACCTACTAATAAACTACTAATGAGGCTTTATCAATCAGGATTGGAGGTGTTGATAGCATTAGTGGACTAATAATTATTACTTGCTGTAGTGTGATTAGGCTACTAAAACTTGAATTAAGGAAACAGCACATTCTTGGGTCTATGTTTAAGGTACGTTCCCTTTTTCCCCATGATGAGGTTTTGAGTGCTACCAGTGGAAGGGCTTCCTACTGGCATTCATTCCATGTGAGAATGAAAAATTTGTCGTCAAACCACTTAGTACAGGAGTAGCCACATTTAAAGATCCCAAGCTAATAACAGAAAAAGAAGAAAAGTCTTGTGAATATTAACCCTCTAAAATTAAGCTGGATCTGTCCTCTTAACTGTATTTCTATAGAAATGGTAATTATAAAATTTTAAAAGGTGAGAGGTCAAGTAAATATTTCTCTGGAGAAAATCTCTGGTTCCAAGCTCTTTTGATATTCAGAAAAATTCTGAAAAAAATCTAATCAGAAGTGTCTGGCTGCTGCTTTGTAATAGTAAAATAAAAGAATATATCATAGCCTGCTTTGAATGTTGGAGAGACTCAGAAAAATTTATCCCACTTCAATTAAAAACATGAGTATTTTATCTGGTATTTGAAAAATTGTTCAAATCAATAGTGTGTAGCTTTTATGAACACACATTGATCAAATCTGATTTGATGGAACTGATTTTAAAAAACATGTATCCAAGATACAGATAAAACTCTTCCTAGAAACAGTCTTCAGTCTATCATTTGCTTGCATGACATAGGAGACACTGAAGAAGTGAATTCAGGGACTAAAAATATCACAGAGCATTGATCAGAATTAAGATCACTTCAACAGAGCAGGTCTAGAAATTAGAGTGCTCCTGGGAGAAATTAGCAATACTTGGTCATCACAGAAGTCAATGCGCTAGACCCTGTCTTGTGTAGATTAGCACTGAAATCAATAAAGCTCTTACTTTGTCACAGCTTTTGCTGCTGTTAAATTAAGGTAATATTTATGACAATGCTTTGTAGTGCTCTGTCTCTTGGAAGCGTGTAGGTGGCCAGAAGGGGACTGTGTGTGGTGGAAATGCATCATGAAATATTGGGCGTGAAATGGAGGAGACTAATGGTGAAGATGACATGGTTATAGCTGTACATACTTGATCTGGAAGTACTTCAGCAGCATATTGTCCCATCAACAGACTGAACTGTTTAAGAGAAGAGGCAGTGTATGGAGCCTTAATGCAGCATTTTCCATCTGCTGTGATGTTGGAAGTTGGCATTAATTCCACAGGCTTGTGATTTAGCATTCTCACACCTGATGTTTTGTACGCACCCCCTGGCAGCCATCAGTTGAAGTGGAGACTGGAATTTGTCTTGCTTTAGGTGAAACAAAGTGATTTTTAAAGACATATTAAATGACAGAACAGATTGCAAAACCCCAGGCTAGATATCACTAGGAGCTTAAGAGACTTCTTCAGGGCAATTTTTTTCTACTTCACTTCATAAGTAGGATAAGGTAAACACCTACCCTTTATGAACAAACATTGCTTTATATAAACCCACAGACAGGAGATATTTACTGACAAAAGGAAGTTAAAGCCTGATAGAAATGTGATGTATATTACCTCTACCTTAACGGAAATGTGAAGATTTGCTTTCATTTTATAGAACGAACTTGCTTCCCACAAATTCTTGGGAAATATACTTCTTCCTTTAAAAAACTTTAGTCTAGCTGAATTGAGGTTACAACCCTAAAATGTTTCCTAACACTAATCTCACATATTACCGGGGTGATAATAACATTCTTCAGCTGAGAGCGGTGAAAAGCAAACAGGGAATAGGATTGCTGATCTTTCATTTTTGTTCTTTCAGTCACCTTTTCTGAACATATATGCCATTAAATCTTTAGCCTACGAAGTAGAACAAAGATTTATTGCCTCAAAGTAGAATTTCCCAGACACCAAAATGGAGAAAAATGCCAGGTTGCTGGTTTATCAAAAAGGGAGGAAATGCATAAGATCTATCTGGTCCGCTACAGTAGTATTTCAATACATACGTGTAGTATTTCAAAGTATGTATCTTGAAAATTATATATTTCCTTTTCTCTCCTAAAGTCCTAATATGAAACACTCATTTGAAATTTCATATTAAGTGTTATATATTTTTCAGTTTACATTTGTGTTTTGCAAATGACAGGCTCTTGAATGAAGGCCAAATTGAAGTAAACATTGGCAAAGCTTTTAAATTTTATTATTTATTTTCATGTATGATTATTTTTATGAAAAAAAACATAGTCTTGATTAGTTCTTTATTCATCTGTCTAAAAATACAAGGGTTCAGATCATTTGCTGAGACTTAAGTTTAAAATTGATATTTGGCATTGCTTACAGTACTTTCCATGTATTTGGGAAAAGGTAAGTGAGAACCAGAGAGCTGACCCACTCACATAAAACTCATTGCTTATACAGTGAACCTGCATACTTCTATTAATGTACAGAAGGCTTTATGATTGTGTAAATGTGAAAGTTAGGGCATTTCCCCAAAGCATGCAAGGAAATTCTAGCTATTGACAGCCTAACTAGAAATGTCAGCTATCACTAACTAAACAGAGACAAAGTGGCTCAAGTGCTGCATAAACAGGTATCATGCCAGTTGACTCTGCATTTTGCAGAATTCAATCATCAAAATATTTTTTCCCCCAATGCATTTTTTTTCATGCTTGTAAAAAAATCGTAAGTCTATTAGGCATATTCCAGTGGTGGCTTTCAAAAAAATAATATGGCTACCATCATACTGCTAAATGATTGTGTGTTTGCATCTTTATAATATTATATAGCTTTAGTAATTCTTGGCTCTGATAAACTAGTTTTGTTTTCTACAATGAACATCACAAAACAAATTTTAAAATTGTATCTTATTCAAAAAATAAATTAGAAGTAACAGCAGTTGAGATTAATATCTGAATGCATTTATAGTAAATTAAAATGTCTGAGCTACAGTGTTTGGACCACCATTTGCCAAAAACAACTATTAAGTGTATGAGATATCAAGATGTGGCAGTGTAGGTTGATTTACATAATTGTTTCACATAGTTTAGTTTTGTTCCAAACCTTATGTTTGTTTTATATCTTCTACTTCAGATTTAAGAAATGTTTGTGCTAGAATTCCATCTTTTACACCTCTGCCAGTCACTTCAGTAGAAGATGCTGGAACCACGGTAATGCCATCCTGCTCTCATGATTGCACAAGCACCACAGTAAAGTATTTAGTCAAGTTATTCCAAATCACAAATTCAAATACCTTTCAGTTTTGAATTTTGCCACCGATGTTTATTTCTATTCAGAACTCAGAAGCAATTTTCAGTATGCTCGGGTTTTTGCCATCTTGTCTTTTTCAGGTGGCATCATGGAATGATTTAGAAGCAGGGTGCTACCTAATGAGCCTGGGATTATTTGAATCTATTTTAAAATATCATTAATTTCTCTTTATGTGCTTTTTAACTTATGGAACTGCAATCAATTAGTGAAGGAATTCAAGCCCAGGCTTTAAAAAAAGTAAGTGTATGAGTAATTCAGTGACAATATTTATTCACCTATGTTCGTTACAGTGTAGTTGACACAAATACCTTATCTGCATCCATGTTTACAAACACAAAAACATCCTGTTTGTTGTGCATCTGGGGACAAAAAAATTCAATCCCAGACAAATAAGGAATATTCTTGAAATATCTGTTGACAATTTATAGAAATATTTATCTTGCTCGGATGTTGGAAATGGGTTTTATTTTATCATCTCATCTGAGGTAATATTATAAAAGGCAGCAAAATCTCTCTAGAAATATAAAGGACACATTCAGCCTTGATGCAAGGTAAAACAAGATTATGGACTCCTTGGTTAGTGAGAATCCTGTGTCAGGATTGTGTTCATAAGTCTGTCTTCTCCTTCCCTCTTTCTTTAGTGCATTGGTTGCAGTGGAGCCCAAGAGGTGATTTCTGTTCTTGGTTCTGTAATCTGTGTCATTCAGAGATGTTGTAAGAAGAGCAGCATGTACTCATTTCCCGTTATTCCTGTTATGGTTTCTTTAAACCACTTCAGGGAGTGGAGTGATTTCAAAGGACTCCAGGGCAGGTGGAGGATTCCAGTCCACCATTCAGGGCATGGAAGGTAGAGGAGGGAATAATGAGGTACTGTTATGACCTTGGGTAACCAATACACAGCCGCTGAAGGTTAAGGGGTTTGGAATGGACCTTAAAGATCATCTAGTCCCAATCCACCCTGCTATGAGCAGGGACACCTCCCACTAGACCGAGTTGCTCAAGGTCTTATCCAACTTGGCTTTGAATGCCCCCAGGGATGGGGTATCCACAACCTCCCTGGGCAACATGTTTCATTATCTTACCACCCCCACAGTAAAAAAATTTCTTCATAATATCTAACTTACATTTTCCCCCCTTTTAGTTTGTACCCATTACTCCTCATCCTATCACTACAGTTCCTGAAGAAGAGTCCCTCTCCCACTTCCCTGTAGGCCCCCTTCAGATACTGGAAGGTTATTCTGACCTCTCCATGCAGCCTTTACTTCTCCAGGATGAACAACACCAATTTTCTCAACCTGCCTTCGTAGGGACGGTACACCAATCCTCATCAATTTTGTGGCCCTCCTCTGGACTGGCTCCAACAGTTCTGTGTCCTCATGTCAGGGACACCAGAACCATAAGCCAGGTGGGGTCTCATCAGAGCAGAGAAGAGGGAAAGAATCATCTCCTTTCACCTGCTGGCCATACTCCTTTGGATGCAGCCCAGGATTTCCGTGGCTTTCTGGGCTATGAGGGCTCACTGCCAGCACATGTTGAGTTTGTCATCAACCATCGCTCCCAAGTTCTCTGCGGGGCTGCTCTCAATCACTTCTCTGTCCAACCTGTTGATGTTCCCAGGACTGCCATGACCCAGGTGTCAGATCTGGCACTCGGCTTTGTTGAACTTCATGAGCTTTGCATCAGCCCACTCTCAAGCCTGTCAAGGTCCCTCTGGATGGCATCACCTCCCTCCAGGGTGTTGACTGCTCACAAAGCTTGGAGTTATCAACAAATTTGCTGGGGTGAACTCGATCCCACAGTCCCATGTCACCAACAAACATGTTGAAATGTCTTGGCTCCATTACCAGCCCCTGAGGGACAGCACTGGTCACTGGTTTCCGTGTGGACAATGAACTGATGACCACAACTCTCTGCATGTGGCCATCCAGCCAGTTCCTTATGCACTGAGTGGTCCATCCATCAAATCCATGTCTCTCTAATTTGGAGACAAGGGATACTAACAAATGTTTTGCATAGGTCCAGGTAGATGACATCAGTTGCTCTGCCTCATCCACCGGTGCTCTAGGCCTGCCATACCTAGGAAAAAGAAAAATTGTCAGGCATAGTTTCCCCTTTGTAAAGTCATATTGGCTGTTACCAATCACCTCTTTGTTTTCCATGAGCCTTAGCATAGTTGTCAGGAGAATATGCTCC
This sequence comes from Dryoscopus gambensis, assembly GCA_013389985.1. Taxonomy (NCBI): domain Eukaryota; kingdom Metazoa; phylum Chordata; class Aves; order Passeriformes; family Malaconotidae; genus Dryoscopus; species Dryoscopus gambensis. The sequence goes on from WEIT01000009.1 coordinate 25,434, forward strand.
ATGATCTTGCACAGAGGTGAGACTGACTGGTCTGCAGCTCCTCAGGTCTTCCGTTTTCCTAATTTTAAAAATTGGGATTGTATTTCCCTTTTTCCAAACTTCAGGGACTTCACCTGACGGATCATGGCTTAGCAACTTCATCTGCCAGCTCCCTCAGGACCCATGGATGAATGTTATTGGGTCTGGTGGACTTGTGCCCGCTCAGGTTCATTAGATGGTATCGAACCTGATCCTCTCCTATAGTGTGCTCAGGGTCTTCATTCTCCCAGTCCCTGCATTTGCCTTTCTTCACTTGTGTGACATGGCTGGAATACTTGCTGTTGAAGACTGAGGCACAGAAGTTGTTGAGAACTTTAGCCTTTCCCTTGTCCAGGGAAGCCTGGGCTCCCATTTCCTTCCAGTGAAGGCCCACATCACCCCATCTTTCTTTTGCTTGCAACATATCTACAGAAGCCCTTCCTGTTATCCTTGATATCCCTGGCCAGACTCAATTCTAACTGAGCCTTGGCTTCCTTCACTTTTCTCCTAGCTTCCAGTGCAATTCCCTTGTATTTCTACCAGGCCACCTATCCTTGTTTCCATTTCCTGAAAGCTTTTTTTTTGCTCTGAATTTTCTCAGCAGCTCCTTATACATCGTTGGAGGCCTGTGGCATTTCCCCCCAATTTCCTCCTTGCCAGGATTCATTGCTTCTGAGTTTGGAGGAGGTGATCTCTGAAATTCAGACAGCATTTTTGGACTTGTCTGCCCTCCAGGAGTCTATTCCATGAGACTTTACTGATGAGGTCCTTGAAGAGGCCAAAGTCCGTTCTCCTGAAGTCCAGGGCAGTGAGCTTACTCTGTGCCCTTCTCATTGCCCTGAGGAACTCAAACTTCACCATCTCGTGGTCCCTGCAGCCAAGGCTGCCCTGGACCATCACATTCCCCACAAGCTTTCCCCTACTGGTGAACACAAAATCCAGCATGGCACCTCTTCTTGTTGGCTTCTCAGTCACTTGTGTAAGGAGGTTGTCATTGACCCATCTGAGGAGCCTCCAGGATTGCTTGTGCCCTGCCATATATTGTCCATCCAGCAGATGTCAGGGTGGTTGAAATCCCCATGAGGACCAGGGCTTGTGAGCATGAGGCCACTCCTACCTGCCTATGGAAGGCTTCATTAACAATATTCTCCTGATCAGGTGGCCTATAGCAGACCCCCACTAAATATCCCCTGTCCCTGCCTTCCCCTTAACCTTGACCAACAAGCTCTTGGCTGGCTCCTCATCCTTCCCCAGGCAATTCCATACTCTCCAGCTTGTCATTGATATAGAGGGTTACACCCTTCTCCACCGGCTATGTGTATTGGGATCAGCTCATCTAGAGGCCCCAAGAGTTTGGGAAACTTTACTGTTGAAGTCCTTTGTAGTGCAAAAGCGTTCTCCCTTGCAACAAAATAGATAAATTGGGAGTTTTGATAACTTTGGGAATTAATCACCAGAAACTGTCTTGATAGTATGCTCCAAACCAAAATTTTTCTGAACTACTGAGGAAGTGTAAGATATGATTAGCTTCTCATATTTTTATATGATGAGTATCTTATACCTTTGTCCTTGTTGTTGCTGAGAAACTTTATGGTTCCCCTCTGTAATCAGGAGTGCCTGGAGGGCATCTCTTATGTGTGACAAAGCAGCAATCCTCCTGTTTATTCATAGCACATTTCCTCATTAGCAGGATTGTTTTTAATAACATTGCCACAAAAGAGAGCATAACAGCACAGAGGGGTTTGTAAGGCCTCTCTGGAAATTTGTGGCATTTGTTTGTTTAGGACCTCCATAATTGTTCTGGCATTTTGCTCCAGGTTGAGGATCATGAAGCACCATGTCTGAGAAGATAATCAGTATCTTATCTAAATTAAAATCTAAATGAAATCTATGTGCCTTGCAATTCAACCTTTTCTGTGTCTGTTTTATAGTTGGGCTGAATTCACTCTTGTTTCAAAGAAGGTGCAGAAATGCTGAAATCTCCAAAAGAATCAGTCAGAACAAAGTGATCTATTCAAAGGAAACATAAGAAGTAATAGGAGGAGCAAGTTCAGATATCACATTAGTCTGTTCTCATCCTTTTCCTTCCTTTTTATTACAGACATGACATGATAGGAATGCTGGATACTATTACTGCTGGTAGGCTTTAAGCTGACATGCCTATGTTTGCCAGGCTGTTTAAATTAAATGTTTCTATATAATTGTAGGGATCACCCAGGAAAACTAAACATGACATTCCTCTTTAATTGGCACCTACCTTTCAAAGTGGGTAGGTACAGCTTGAACACAAAGTATTTCTCAAAACAAAAAAAGGGTGGTAAACACCATCTGTCTTCCAAACTCTCAATTTATTAAACTATCATCTAACAAATGAAATGTAAAATGTGAGTATTGACAGGGCTCTGACCAGGTCTGTAGATCAGTCAGACTGTTCCTGTTCCACACTTGGCAGAAGTGGCTGCATGTTTGCTCCCTCATGCTGTTTGAGGACCCATACCTCAGGAGCTCCCATCCCATGGGGCAGGCATGGACGGGCCTTTCAGGAAGTCACTGCCCTCTCAGGGGGCACATTGATGCTTTGGGAATTTGAAGTTTGACATTATTTTCTCTTCTCTGTCCTTCTGTAAAGGACCTTGTGTATCTCCTTGGAAAAGTATTATGAAAAATCCATGCTATTTTAGTACCTAGCAGAGAACAAGCTTGTATTCAGTTTACAGTCAGGAATAGGTTATGTCAAAGATTTATTTAACACTACCAAAAGCAGAATGCTATAGTATATCTAATTAAAAATAAAGTGTACCAGCTTTAGCTAGTTCAAAGCAAGAAAGTATTTTACTGTTCTCTATGCCACACTATATTTTACAAAAGTATAATGTTGCTGCTAACTTTGTTTTAATCTCATATCTCACTATTGAAAACAAATGCTCCGGAGCTCTGGGAAGTTTGGTAGATTAGACACTTTTCTTTTTTTCATTCCCCTCTTCTGGGAGAGGAAAAACCAGTCATTGTTCTTTGGAATGCAGCTAAAACCTATAGTCAGCAATTGAGAATTGGCTTGTAAGTTTTTAAGAGCCTTTTTCATACTATGTTGATGTATAAATACAATTTTTATTTTCAAGTTTATAGTGAGTCTGCAGGGAGCAAAAAAAGCAAAAAAAAAAAAGCCTTTTGCATTATGTCTCAGACTACACCCACTTTAGAGAACATAAAGTAGGTGTAGTATGTTCAGGGCAAACAAATACAGTAGGCCAAGGTCTTCAGATGCAGTGCTGTCTTGGTTCTGATTGGAATGAAGTAACTTTCTTCATACCAACCGGTATGGTGTAGTGTTTTGGGTTTCATAGAATCACAGAATGGTTTGGGTTGGTATGGTTTTGGTTGGAAGACCATCCAGTTCCAATCCCTCTGCCATGGACAGGAACACCTTCCACTAGACGAGGCTGCTCATTTATGTAAAGCAGTGTTGGTAACACATCAGTGTTTTGACTTCTGCTGAATAGTGCTTGTGTAGTGTCAAAGATTTCTTTTAGTCTTGCTCTGCCCCATCCAGCTTGTAGGCTGGGTTGGGCAAGAAATTGAGCTGGGGCAGTGCCAGGAAAGCTATCCTGAATTGGCTGAAGGGATGTGCCACACCAGATCACATCATGATCAGCAAAGAACTGTGCAGAGCTGTTGGTTCTTAGAAACTGCTTGGGCGCTGTTCTGCTTGTGAGAGGTGATAAATGGTTGCCTTTGTTTCGCTTTATTCCATCTCCTTCACTTACTAAAGTGTCTTTCATCTTGACCTATGAGTTTTCTTGGGTTTTGCTCTTCCTATTCTCTCACCTGTCCCACTGGGTTGGTGGGCTGGGGAGAGGCCAGCAGTAGTGTGGGTTGGACAGCTGTTGGCAGCACTGACCACCACAACTGCTGAAGCTCTGTAGTGTGTTCTACAAAGGCAAGGTAGAAATGAGTTCAGGAGAGATGTGTGTGTCACCTAGACTATTATTAGAGAGATATTCAGGAAGTATTTGAATAACTACGAATTATCAAGTTTTAAAACAAATGTGAAGGAATGCTGCTGCAAGACCTAGCTGTTTGTCTGTGAAGAATTTTTTTTTTGTATCAATCATGCACAGACAGAAGAATTTCAAAAGTCTACAAGTCACTGCAACAAACCTATTACTAGTACAGCTACGGGCCTCTGTGTCAAAAATAGGTAAAAATAAATCAGCAGTGTATTTTACTATTCTTATTGTTTGGTAGTGAAAGAAAGAGAAGATTTTTTTTTTCTGTCAGACTACTATATTCTTCTTTTCCCAGGTAGAATAATGCTGCATAGTGCCTTAAGAATAATTAGGGCTGCAGAAGCTAACTGGAATCTTCAAGAAGCTTGTTACCTACAATCGTGTGTTAAATGTACTTGTACTAACATACACAGTTAGAATCACTGGTAAGTTTGTTTAAATTGCTGTTTGCATAAAATTGCATAGCATTTATACTTTTTGTTTTCATGTAGTTTCACTGAAAAGCATTGGTTTGGCGATTAGGTGTTTGGACTTAGGAAAAAAAAAAAACACGAAACAAAAAACCCCAGCAACAATAACAAAAAAACCCCCACCAAAACTGAAAAATAACCCAGCACCAAAATGAAATAAAACAGTTTCAAAGACAAAATACATCAAAGTATAGACGTTTAATAGTAAGAAATGAAGAGGAAGCAATTTCTGTGATTCAACCAGTCAATCCATTGAAAGTTTAGCTAGAAAATGAGAGAAGACACTGAACAGCCAATTAATTGTAATTAGTGGGTATTGTTTCCTTTTCATGTTGTATTATAAAACATCTAAGGTGTAGTGGTAATGCAAGGACTTTAGACACACAGACTGATTTCCTGCTTTACATCTTCTCCTATCATCCATTCAGTATGACCCATTGATGCTGCAGTAACTGCATTCACTAATTGCTTAACTACTCTTTGTGCACTTGGATCAACATCATTTGGCTCAAAGGGCAGATAGGGAAAGATTTCAAAGAGGTTTTCTGAGAGTCAGACCTGAAAATCTTATATATTGAACTTTGTCTTGAATTGATTTTGCAAAACACAGTTGCCACTTTCTCTGAAATTCAGCAATTATTTTGTCAGTGATAAGAAGGACTCATGCAAGCAATGATGGCTTGGATGTAGACTCCTCTTTCAAGCATTATGAAATCTAGATTTTGAAGCAATTATTTTTCAAAGTATCTTTATTCTCCTGAAAAGGTTCTCTTAGACTTTAAGTATTGGGAATTGTCCCATACCTAGCTTTCTTTCTCATTGCAAGAGGGAGCTGCTCAAAGAATTACATTTCGTGAATGAAGAAAATGTTCAACATCCTGAGACTTTGCCTGACTTGCCAAGTCCATTCAGTGCCTAAAATAAGACTACAGTTGTTTGAGTTCAATTTCACTGTAACTTTCTAGAATGATAAAACCTTACAGCCTGTAAGAATGAACTGCAGTACATTTGGTAAACTGTACTGCTGCCAGAGCAAGTTCAGAGCTCTTTGTGGCATAATGAGATATGTGCTGTGGATAAAAATTACATCATATTTTCTTCCTCTATGCCAATGAAAATGCTATTTGGGAGACTCTCTTGTTACACAAACACAGCACCTCACAACTGCAGATTCTAACCTGATGTAATAATAATGTGAACAACAGTAAAGACTAAAGCAGGAGAGTTTGCTGAATGCATACTTTATTTTAATCTGATTCCTTGCTCAGCACAGTTCATTGCAAAAACACTGTAAATTACAAAAAATGTCCATTTTTGATAATTTTATATATATATTCTCATATAAATTATAAAAAAAATGTTCTTCCAGGCTTTCCCCAGATAATGTTTTCTCCTTCTGTAGCATGGCTGTTAACCTGAAAGAGTATCCTACTTGTGAACAGGATTTAATTTTCAGGGATAGGGTTCCACTTATTCTTTTCATAGCCATAGTTTCTATTCTTTTCATTCACATTTTCTGAAAGAACAGCCTTATGAAAATTCTTTTGGTGTTTAGTTGGCTTACTGTTGTGAAAAGTAATTTAAGTACAACTGAAAGAACCTGTAATTTACTATTTCCATTTCCAACATTAATGGCAGATTAGCATTAGAGATGGTTAATAATATAGGAACGTGCACTGTAGATGCTAACTCCGAACAACACAATTCTACACATTTCAAGACAGGAGTTCAAAAATCCTGCTTTCCGTGTCAGTGTCTCTGAGGCATTTGAGATACGGGCTGCATGACACACACAGTGAAAATCAGACTAAAAGGAGCTACTGTATTTTCTTTGGTAAATTGTAAAACACAGGTGCTTCACTTTACATTATGCAGAAATACTGACCTGCTAGTGGTCTCTTAAGTAGCAAATTAATACCTTATGAGCTGCTAAGTTGGAAAAACTCATGTTTTTGCTGATTAACACACAATATCTAGCCCTGTTTTTAGATTGAGTATGCTCATTTTGAGCTGTTCCTTTAAGTGCATCACAAAATGGGTACTTTTTCCCAGGATGTGAGCAGCCTGCTCTCTTCTAAACTCTATTGACCTTTTTGGTTTGTTCCTTCAGTACCACTACATCAGTCAATAAGTTTTTTGTGTTTGTTTCCTAAGATATCTGGTGTCTTCTTTACTTTGAGAACTACAGATGTGAAGAATTTTACTGTCTCTTTTCTTGGCCAGATTTTAGTGGAGCTATGAGAAATATTTTATAATTAAAAAAACCCCATCAGGTATTTCTGTGTTTGAACAATGCCTAAATCAAACTCCTGCTATAAAATTGAGCATACTCTTTAAGCAACTTTGAGTTATATTACTGAAATCAGCCGAGTGCCCTCTGCCACAACCAATTCTATTATGCTCAATGACAGCAGCTAAGGAACATGTAGAGGGTCTTCTAAAAAAGATGTATTCTTATCTCATCTTTTAGCTTTGTAGCTAAATATAGAAGATCCACACTTGTGTCTGTATTTATTGAGCTCTCCAAAATGTTTGTAATAAGGGAAGGTTTAGATTAGATATTAGGAAAAATTTCTTCACAGAAAGGGTGGTCAAGCACTGGAACAGTCTGCTCAGGGTGGAACCACTGTTCCTGGAAGGGTTCAAAACACATGTAGATGTGGTGCTTAAGGACAGGGTTTAGTGGTGGACCTGGCAGTGTCAGGTTAGTGGTTGGACTTGGTGATCTTAGAGGTCCTTCTTAACCGAAATCATTCCATGATTTCCATGTATAACATGCCAGTGCTGAGTCACCTTCAGAGGTATGTTTTTATATTGATGCCTATGAGTGTAATGCTTTGTAGTGTTGGTCAGCAAGCATTTCTGAGGCATGTGCAAACTTGGCTGATTGACACAAGAAACATGTGCAACTGGTAGTGGATGCAATCATTAGATGACAAAATTGGGAATCCACTGGTTTATAGTCAGAAATAGGGTTTCTTTGAGACAAGAATCATAATGGTTCAATCAATTCCTACCAAAGCTTACTGAAGACTACCAAAAGGTTGCTTTAAAAATTATGAGGAATGATCAACGACCTGGAAATTTGGATTCTAAAGTACTGATTTGAACAGGTTTACACCAGGAACCACATAATCCACTCACTTGAGTGTCCTTGGGTTGTCTCTCTAATGACTCTATTGGCTTCCTCATGTTTGAGAAGGAAACAATTGTTTGCCTCTGCTTCTCTAAGTGGTAGGCAATGGCATTCAGGTTGCCATCTGCAGAGGTTGGTGAGCTGGAACTGAGCCTACTGAAGAGCAGAATTCATTTGAAAAGAGGAAAGGGATCCTTTTTGCGCTTGGTAGCATGGTGTGCTCTGCTTTCTTGAGGGCAGAGAAAAGTTTCTCAAGCTTTTAAAATGAGCTGTCCTGATAGCCAGATCACTCTTCTCACATCTCTGCTCACATTGGCAAGAAGGTACATTTATGAGCTGACATTAGTTAGACCAAGTGAAGGAATTAATTAGAAGCTGACTGAACATGCATATATTTTTCATACACTGTAAATCAAATTTTCATTATTTCAAATTGTGTTGAAAGATGATGTACTCAGTGGGAAAAAAAAGTAAAGGAAATGTAAATGTCTTCACTAACTAGTGTAATGTAATATACAACAATGCTGCACAACATCAGAAGGGCCTCACATTTATCAGAGTACGATGTCCCTGTAGGATGCCAAGCTGCATTTTGCAGTGTTGCCTCTTTGAAAAGTCCTGCTCTGACATCAATGGGTGTATCACACTCAAGAAGAGCTAATGATAAAGATCTCCTGAAAGCAGCTTCTTCTCTTAAATATGGAATGTGATGTGTTTAGCATATATAAGGTAGCTAATTTGTACAAGAAACACATTACTTAATAAGCTGTAGATTTGGGTATTGCATGATAAAGATGGCAATTCATTAATCAATTTATAGACATAAATACATTATTGTTCAAGAAAAAAACGCCTAAAATTTAGTTTTTAAATTAAAACAATGGCGTGATGCAGTCATTTATTTGATTGCTCTTCATCTATCTGACACATGGTGAGATTACTGAAGTATGGAGCCAAACAGCCAACACTACATTTTGGGTTTTTTTATTGAAATAATGAAGGGGTATTAATGATAAAGTACAAAACTGTGTAATAGAAAGTAATGTACTGTGAAATAAATTTATGTTTGGAAATCAAGAAAAATACAATAGAAATTCAAGGCTTAGATGTATTTGGAATCCACTTTATATTGTTTTTATAGAAGAATGGCTGTGACATACAGGCTATGAAAAATTACAGGAATGTGTTATGAAATCAAATTCATTTTTGAAAAATCAAATATTGCCTTCAGGCTTTTCTTGCAGTACAGGAACTGAAAAAAAGGGTTGGAAATGACCACACGCTATGTAATTACTGACTCAAGTTTGCATTTTCATATAATATATCTTTGTATTCTGTATTTTAGGAATCCAGTGATAGTAAATATTTTTTAAACTTGAGTCAGGGGACACACAAAGAATTATTGGTAAGGGAAATGATTCCAGCATGATAATAGTAATGGATTATCATTTAAAAAAACCCTAATGAAATGCATGCACATATCATGTGCTTCCACATTCTTCACAGACACTTATCACAAGTCAAAAAATCATCTCTCTTTTAAATAAAGGAAGTGTTTCTTAAAACTTTTTTTTCCTAAAACTAATAGAAATGTAGCAACATTAAATTACTGGCTGAAAAGACAGCTTGGTATTTGCTTAATGATATTAGGACAAAAAATTGCTTTCTTTTTACCATGTTGTGTTTTAACAAAATGACAGATAAATTGACACTACTGAATATGCCATGTGCTCTAATAAACTATTGTCAAGTTTTTAATTATTAGCAGAGCCTATTTGTGTTTCATTTTGTAATACAAAGATTTCCTGACTAAGCATGGGAGATCCTAAATCACGTGTTTTAAACCACTTTCTAAATCTCTAAATGCTGAGCGTTTGTGTGTTACTAAAAACTGAATATTTAACTTATTGGAAAATCAAATAAACACCTGCTAGTAAGCCTGAATTATTGTTCATTACTTTTCAGAAATTCATGGTAATATTATTTGCTTTTAAAGATGTATGAAACATTAAAGAAAGATCCATATTTTTAAAAGCATGTTTCTCTAGCATCAGTCTCTTGATTTCATGCCCAAACACTCTATTTCAAACTTCATTTTTCAAAATATTTTTCTCATATTCACCTCAGTGATTGAATGTTATCTTAGGAGATAAAAGGCTAAATTCATAAAATTCTTCTCACCTTCAGAGAAATAGCTCCCATCAAAATTACATTTGGCTTCGTTTTCAGTGCAGTTGTGGTACTGATGGCAGTAATTACAATACATTCATTGGAATGTGACAAAGCTGTTAAAAAAAAATCATAGCAAATGTATCATGTAGGGCAGTTGCCTGGAGACTGAGTGGGCATCATTTTCAGTCTTCATGTATGCAGCAGTTATAACTTTTAAATATTTCAGGTGAAAAAACACCAAAGGTTTTGTATTCAGCCATCATGTTATCTTCAAAAAGAAGAATGTTTTTGGTATAGATTTTTGCATAAGATGGAATGTGAGATTATACTTCTTAGCTCTGAATCCAATTGTTTCCATTTCAAAAGATTTCAGCATTTTCTTAGCTGTGTTCTTTTCTAAGCCACCCTCTAGTGATGAGGAATGAACAGGAGATTAAGTAATTGGCTGGGACTTGGGAGACGTCAGCACTACCCTATGAATGCTTCCTGTATAACACTGGAAATATTACTTGTTTTCTCTGGCTTTTTTCCAGATCATTGCTATAAAGTCAATTTGTGTCATGACAATTCTCTAAAGTCAAAGGAGTGAGAAGAGATCTGAACCTGACCTAAGAATGCCTGGCACCCTATGCAGTCAGTAGACTGCCTTCGTTCACGGTGAGTCAGGCACTAATTTCTATGGCAGTATCAATTTTTCTAATGGGGGAACACCAGTCAGGCCTTATGAAGATTATATAAGCAGAAAACTGAGTAAGGCCATAGTGGCATTAGAACATTATGAGTAAAACCAGAGACAAAAAGTTTTCTGTGCACTAGTCATGGAAAGAGGTAGGATAATTGGAGCAAACAATATGAAATTAATCAAAAATATTAAAAAAATGAGTTGTGCATACTTTCATCTTACTGGGATATCTAACTATCAAAGGTTTCTATGCACCAAAGAAAACTAAACTCATTCTCTCCTGAGGCTGTCTCCACTACAAAAGCATACTGGCAACAGGGCACATATGCCTCTGTGTGGCATGAGAACAGTAATTACAAATCTGTGTTGGAAGCAGGCACTTTTGTGTGGCACAGTGGGGACCTATAGGCTGCTTTGTGGAGTACATGTGATCATGTATGTTCCTTTGAATGGTTTGTTCTGTTTCCCCCTTCCGAAATGTGTGGTGTATTCCTAAGGTGTAACCCTGCCTTTGATCCCTCCCCTGTGAGACTTTCATTGGTTCAAGCCTTGGGCCTGCGGGCCCTTGGAAACTGTGATAAGGGAATGCTCGGAGGCACGAGGGCCTCTTTCTTTTTCTGCTTTGGATCTTTCCCCCTCTCCTTCCCCCTTCCCTCCCCTTGCCAGCGCTGGACCCAAAATAAACTCCTCCTGACTTCACCATCAAGGAGATACTGTGTTTCTCTTACGGCTTGCTGCTGCCTGCAAAGGTGTAGCCCAGAGACACTCTGGAGGCGCTGATAAGCTGCTGCACCCCCTTCCTTCTACGGACCCACGGGGAATGTTGCCCCAGGACTCCTGCCATCGCTAGCCGGCGGAGAGATAGGCAGGGGTCACAACGACAAGTAGGGGCTGTTTGCACCTGGAAATTAAGATGCTTCTGAGTCTGCGAGTACCACAGTTGGGTATTTACAAAATCGAGAATTCCTTTCAGAAGAAACAAGAAGTAAGCACAAACCTTCACTCTTTACATTTAAATAACTTTTTGTTTTGTACTTTTGTTTATGTTAGAGTAAAAACAAACATAGACAATGAAGTCTGCTCCCTAGAGAAATTTTAATCCAAAATAAAACCAGAGGTTGCAATTAGCAATTATTCGCCAACAAAGGGAAACTAAGAAAGTGTGTAGGCTTTGAGAAGAAAACCAGCTTATACTGCATATTAGGTAAGCATTATCATGATACCTAATTATATTTAATGTAATTTACCATAGTTGTATATCAATGAAGCAGGCAAAAATATTAAAATATTTACAAAATATTTTAAGTTGTGCATATAAATCTGAGATGTTCAGCTGCTCTAGGATAATTCCTCAACAAATACTCAAAGAGATCAAAAGAACTAGAAACATAAAGAACTGCAAACTTCACTCTGAATAGTTCAGTGGAGCTGTTTACTGTTTAGGTATCTGGTATCTGTTTTGTCACAGGTTTAGATTTGTACCGCACTAGTAATTGATTTCCAATCTCAAGGCTTCTCAATATTTACAGCTTCCCAAGCAACATCAAGCTTTTCCATCATCTAACCATGATCTTTACACTCCACTTTAAGTAAGTTACTAGCTGGGGGCTATGAGAATTCCTTGACACTTGGTCATAACTTCCACAATCCCATTTTCCATTCACTAACTAAACGATCAGTGAGGGGAAAAAAACTGATGGTATGAAACAGCAACACTACTTAATTCTGTTGTTTCCACTTGCACGCCCTCCCCATGCTGATTTTAGCTGTACAGCTTGACTGATTTCTGACATGAGTTGTATGGTCTCATTCAGGAATGGCATGATAGGTTTAAAAATAGGTGGAATGTATACTGGGGAAATCCAGAATACTTTGTGTCTCTGAGCTATGGAGACACTTGCTGTCAGTGCCACAATTGATGGCCCTGTCAGCAAGATAGCTGTCAGACAGTCTTCAGCAGCTTCTCAAGAAGTCCATTGTAAATAAAAGCTTATCTCTTAACAGAACACCAAGTTTCTATGCAACAAAGAAGCATTTCCCACCATGTAACCTTTCACAAGATCTCACTGAGCTGAGTTTTGACGTCTCTCTACAGCATGGCAGAGGAAATTACTGTTTTGCCTTTGTTTGTGCTGCTGCAAGAACAAGGAGCTAGAGATGGTTTTTGTTTTCTTTCCGACAGGCTTTCCAAGATAACTGGACCATGAAAATCTGAGAAATTACTTTTAATGGGACTTATTAAACTTGTATAAATCTGATTTTTATGGAGCCTACACTGTGACTTTCACTTATTGAAAGTAACAGTAAGAAACTAATGTGAACTTGCAAGCGGATTAGCAGGTTCTTGCTGCAGAATGTTTTAGAATTTATGTCCAAGGAAGAGTCTGTCGCAGTTGTAATTTGCAAATGTAAGCAATTGAAATTGCTTAGGTCCTTAGACTGTAGCTTTCATTTCATTTCAAGAAGTAGGAAAATAGCATGTAGAGTTCCTTGGAAACTGAAAATGTGTCTAATTATTCACTAGAAGAGTAACTCATCTTTTAGGACAAGGTTAGTAAAAGGAAAACGCAGATACTACTATTTGTTTGTTTCCAACAGGTTGTAATGATAATATCAATACGATTTGAGAACTGCCTAATAGGCAAGGAGTCCTTTCAGACTGCAGTTTGACAATACCAAGTTTTAAAAATTGGATGGGATGTGGAAATTTTCAAATGTATTTCTAAAAACTTAATCTACTTCTTTGAATTTATAGTTTTCCACTTTAGATTGATCTATTTCCCACACAGGTCATGAATTTACAACAAGTACATTTTACCTTTTTTGTTCATTGGAGCAAATTCACTTCATATTATGAACAAAGTTTTGAGTAACTGCTATAGCAAATGAACAAAAAAATCGACCTGTAAAAGTAACACACTTACCAAAGATGTTTTTCCCTCTATATCCATCAGTCCTGTAGTGTTATATTCTACCATGCCTGATAGGAAAATTGCCTAGACCCTTGGTGACTATTGCACAAGGACCAAGTTTACCAAGTGTCAAGAGCTTTTTCATATAATTCCCAGGCTTTCTAGGGTACATCCTGTGTAATTAGCATACAAATTCAGTATGAAACTGAATTCTGTATTAATTCTCTTCAGGAGAGAGAACTAATACAGCTCTGTGAATGTTAAGACTGTACAAAACAGTTCAAAAAATATTTTTACAAAAGCATGCGGAGTTGTCTCTTGTAAAAAGATACATTTCCATTTAGTAATCATTTTCATATTATATACATGCCACAACTCTCAAAAATATTGTATGCAATGAGCCACAGTGCTGGCTACCCTCATGTTGCAGAGCTAGGGAGAGTACAGAGAAAGGATCTGTACCTCCTTCCTGATTTCCCCATAAACCTACTTGCTTACAAACATGGAAATCATGACAGTGACTGCAGCATCCAAATTGCCAAATATGCTGGAGGAAGGTAAGGTATTCCATGTTCTCTGTACTTTCTTGAGAGCTTTTACTCCTCCTTTCCTTGAATAAAACACTATTCCTGTTACCATGAAATATGCAGTTATCAAAGGAGCCATAAAAAAGCCTTTCCCTTGAAACTCCATTTTGTAGCTTTGAAAATATTATCCCACTTATAAGAGAAAACACCAAGGAAAAGAGTCTTGGACTGACTTCCTTTAAAGGAATACTCTTAAAAAAATATTAGGTCTTTAAAATTATTAGGGAAGAGAAGCATTTCTCAGAGCTGTCACAGGCTTGTTAAAAATTACTTGTACTTATTCAAAGGAAAGGATGACCAAACTTTTTCTGTGAATTATTAACCTGTCCTCGTAAGAGTTATCAGATCCGAACAAGAGAAGGCAGATATATCTCTCAGGTCAAAATTCCAGCTGAGCAAAGGAGTTGAAAATATACCGTGGCACATACCAAACAAGGGGGACCAAGTATCATCTCAGTCTGGATAATTAATTTATTTTGCAGTTAGAGGATTTCCTTTAGCAACCCTTTGGTATCACTGCTGTGAGTCAGTACACAAACTTTCTAAAGAAAGTAGGTACCCTGCAGTAGAGGAGGATTGAACCAGCTGATCCCTGTGGAGGTACCGCACTCCCCTCGACAGCAGTGGAGGGAGGGTTTCAGTGTGGCTGTTTTGCCTTCCATGAAGGAATGCATTTCAGAAAGACTTTCCATTGGAATGGATTTCTGGAGTCAAGGGGATATGGTTGTTATCGGGAATCTGTAGGAGCAAACAGCCTCCTGCCCATCCTAGCACCTCCCTCTGGGATGCACCTGCCACATCTGAGGGTGTAGTGCAGAAAAGTGTCACCTGTGTTTTTTAACGAGGACTTTCACTTTCTCAAGGAAAGGGTAGAATTTTAGTGTTTGTAAAAGCTCAGGACACAGAAAACAATCAAATAAGGAGTATTTCTCAGGGGATGGCTCTGCAGAGACATGTTGTTCTCTTTCTGCGATATGTCTGTAATTTTGAATTTCATCTTTTGATACTGTTATCATTTTTTTCCCTCAAGAATTACTCAGTGTAGGAGCATACCTACCCTATAGAGAATTTCTTCATTTTAAAGGGCTTCTCAGTGTGAGTGTCCATCCAGTCAGCAGAAGGTTTCTTGTCATCAGATTTTATTGTAGTGTGATCTGGTTTTGAGTTTGTCAGGTTTTTTCTCAGAGGAGTTGGTCAGCCTCACTAAATTTCCTTAAATGTTTCTTTTTTGGTTTAGTCTCTGCTTCCATGTACTAATTATTTTTTCATTTGGATTATCTCCCACAAATCCTCTGGATCAGTATTGGAGTATCTCATGTGCACACATACAGGTACATACAAATATAACCTGCACCAGGAGACCTTATAAAGCGTGTTTGAATTCTGTTTTTTTGAGAAACTGGAAAGACTGATGTCTCAAGACATTTTGGGGTGCATGTTTATAAGGGAAGGGACAGGTCAGGCCTTTCCCAGGTGAGGCAGTGCCCTGCCCAGTGCACCCCACCCCCAGAGCCTGTATCCCAGCCCCTGCAGTGGCTGCCAATCCCTAGCACAGCAAAGGCAATGCTCCGCACCCACCCCGAAGCCTCTAACCCAGCTCCTGAGTGGCCAAATGACTGAAAGCCTCACCTAGGGAAAGGCCCAGGAAGGCCAAGGGTACTTAAGGCTGAGCAGGAGGCAAACACGTCTTGACCCTATCTCCTCTTGGAATGTCTATCAGCTGAACACTGCTGGAAACTAGGAGTTGGTAGCTATATGTGTCCTTTTCTATATCTTTTCTGTCTTTCTCTCTTCTAATTCCTCTTCTTGGCATTTTAGAGTCACTTAAAATAGAATGAGCTTAGAGATTGTGAAGTTGAATGGGTTACGTTAATGCTTTGGGAAGTGTTTCATGTTGACTGAATGCTGCTGTAAACCTTTTGCCAAAGTTCTGTGATTCTCTAATGTCACTAGTCAAGTCTTTTTTGTTGCACTGATCTCTTGAGAATATCTTGTTGGTATTTCTCCCATGCATCTAACTTAGAGTACATGAACACCTGTAACCCCTTTTAAAAGTTTTATCAAGTGAGCTTTCTTGGGCCTTACACTTTTATCTCTCACTTCTTGCCTTCTAGATTTATAATGCTGTCTCATTAGGTAATGAGTTACTTAAGTTCAATTTCACTTTATTCCTTATTGATGAGTTCCCTGAATTATAACAAACAAGGTACCAAAGCTATGAGCGGCTCTGAAGACCTTTCCTGCATCTATATGGCATATCTCTTCCCATCAAAAATGAGAGAATGTTACTGCATGGAACAGAATGAGCCATAGAGGGCCATTCCGCATCACACCTGCCCTGCATAACTTAGAAATTTGCTGTTCTGGCGGCCCCGGGTGCAGAGCTGGAGTTCCAGGCAGGAGAGTGTCCAGTAGCTCCGGTACTATAAGGATTCTCAAACTCTCTTTGCATAATTGAGTAACAGTTCACTTGAGTGGTACTCACCTGACCATTTCTGTTGCAGGAGAGGAAATCATCCCTATTTGCAGTCTCAGAACTTGGCTGGACATGGAGCTCACTCAGCAAGGGCTGGAGAAGAATCTTGAATTTTTAATATTAATAACAATACATATTAACTTTTCTTAGAGATTCCCCTACATAGGTTTTGTGTGTTGCTTAAACTTGGGAAGCAGTTGACTATATCCAGCAAATTTGCCATTTTGGGGTGGGGAGTAGTCATCATTTTCCCTTTTGCCTTTTGAGCCATGAGGCCAGCAGAGGGAGCCTCCATCTTGGAAGGGAGGTGTATTCCACCATTTTAAGTTTCTCCATTTGTGAGATTTAGCAATTTTCTATCTAGCAATTCTTTAATGTTATGTCTTGCCTGTTGAAGTTTTTCTTGTTAGTAGACTGTTATTTTTTTCACTTATATCTCCTCTTCTTTTGTTTCTCCTTATTGGTGGAAAGGGATTGGTTAAAACAAAGGGGGAGAACTCATTTTAGAGTGTTCCCCTTCAAATTATCTTAAACCAAGACAGCTGATGTGTTTAGAACCTGTGATTTAATTCAGGTATTCCAGAGAAAGGAATCAGACATTAAAAGTTAATCTAGTCAGACACTGTTTTTTCCTTACTCTTGACCCCAAGCCTAGGTTGACCTTATTTCAGTGCCATTTCTCCTAAATATTCTGAGGACAAAGGGCAGGTTTTTCTTGGCAGAGGAGAAGCAGCCTTATCATTAGAAAAATATTTGCGACAGGTCAAAGTAACTGGCATTTTTTATTACTTACATCTTAAATTTGCCATGATGCAAATAGCTGGGGAGAACTAGAGAGAAGTAACTTCTCAGAGGGGTTTGTGTGATCAGACCCAGGTGGAAAGGAGTTCTGGAAAGCATTGGGAGAACAGAAACTCTCATGAGTGATATCTAAAGGAGTAACATAACTTCTCCATATGTAAAGGCTACTTATGATCCAAGTTAGATATTGCTGGCAGTATAATCATTGTTTTCTGCTTATTGTTTCTTGTGGCTCCCAAATTCTTTATAACTGTTTTCCAAAACAGTCACCTACCTAGTATGTGTGTATTTGCCTTGGTTTGAAAGACAGACTAAGGACGGCAGGAGCCTCCC
>WEIT01000013.1:0-24768 GCA_013389985.1 Dryoscopus gambensis
TTCATTACCTTTTTTTTTTTTCTTCCCTGTAACAGTTACAAAAGTGCTCAGATTGAAAAATTCTTCACTGGAACCTGGTCCATCTTCTGGATTAAGATGGTCTGCTGTTGGGTTTGTGTCAGTCTGTACTTATGGACTCTTATTGCGCCACTCTGTTGCCCAACCAGAGAGTTCTCAGTGTGAACAGTCAAAAGGTCATTTCAAGTTTTTCTCTCTTTTTTTTTTTTTGAATGAGGAAAGTACCAGTTAATACCTTTTTAGTCAGACTAAACAAATGACTGAAGACTTTTTTTACCATTTTTTATTATCGTGAACAAGCATTGCCTAAGGGAACAAACCCGTTTTGAAACTTTACAATGCTTATGTGTGGTGTGTAGAAAAGACAATTGTTGCATAAACTGGAGTACGTGGAATACTTTTCAAATAACTAACTATCCTTCTCTGGCTTCATTGACAAGAAAAGAAAAAATCATGGTGCAGATGGTATCTTCTTACTTCCCATGAATGTTTAGTATCTTGTAGCAAATATGCATTCATTCCTTTTTATATACTTTTATTAACTGTTTCTTTTGCAGTTTGCAGTGATGATTTGGACTGCTGTTTTGTACAGCATGTAATTCTTGTAAGTAGAATCCAGATAATTTTTTTCCAAAAACGTATCTAAATACTTCTGTAGAAATAAGAGAATATATAAGAATTTGACTGCCAAAGCATCTACTAAAATTTGTTTATCTAAGTATTAAATATATTAAGTTATTGTATACATAGATTGAGAAAGGAATGTACCAATGATAGTAAAGTATTTATTCTATTATTACTTTAAAGGCACCTGTATATTTTATGCAATTCAGATTTAGCCCAGTTAATAACTGAAGGGGAGTTCCACACAAATTCTCAAACTGAATTTTGTCCAATTTTGCTTTGCCAGGTCACTCAAAAGTTGAGTGTACTGCATGGGGATGTAAGATAAGGTACATTCTTTATTCACAATGTTTGCTGTTGAGAAAATGATAGTTAAGGGAGCACTGCCAGTTGCTGTTAAATTTAAAAGTGGGGTGCTTGTTTACTTTTCTACCTTGCTGTTTCAGCTTGTATCTAAAGGTCTTCCAGGATCTTCAGTTCTGTTTCCATGACTAGTTTTATAATATTTTAGATGCATTGATGGTCAGAAAAGGACTATAGTGGGTTGCCATCTTTTCTGCTTGTGTGTTGGTTGGAAAGTATTTTTTCTAACTGCTATATTTTTAAATTCCTCTGTTGATTAGTTTTGCTGTTGGGATGGGACTTAGCCAACCAATATATTAAAGGAGACAGAAATTCTTTTGTAGAACTCCTATTCCAAGCATTGGAGTAAACAGTCAGAAAAGCAAAACCAGAAGGCACAAATATAACAAGCAGCTGCCGTAGTACAAATGACTTGACAATATTAAACACTACCTTGTCACCTTTTTTATTTTAAATTTAACCAGATGGTTTGGGGTAGAACAACAGCTCAAATGCCCTGGATACTGAATAAGGTTGAACCCACGTAGTTACCTACATTCTGGTGGGAGGAATTTATGGCTTAACCTAGTCCTGGTGGTTTTTTCTTCTCTCTCTTGACATGCATATTCACACACATGCACAGTGTGAAATATCAACCAATTTAGCAGCTCTTTTTTTTAAAATATGATTGAGCCTTAAATCTTCATCCACTGCTTACTGCAAAACAGAGAAAAGCACAACATAGAGGCCAATGTGTTGGCTGAAACATTTGCATGCCTTAATTGTTCTGTTGCAATAATTAATGGCTAATGCCCACCTGGTGAGTAATCTTAACATATTGGATCTCCATTCTGGTCTTGTTTGCATTACCATTTTTAGCTGCCTTGTTGCTATGGTATCCCAGGGCTTCTGTCCTACTTGGAGCTTTCAGGGATCTGATCTTCCCCATCCTGTGCCCTCTTACCTGAAACAAAATCTTCAGGTCTGCAGTCCTGTCTACTTACACCACCTATCCCAGTGATTAGAGCCTCAAAATACATCTGTCCTGAGATCTGAGGGAAGGAGGAGTCTGTCCAGCAGTGACTGCCTTGATGTTCTTCTTGTTTGCACCAAGAGTTAAAAATAGCAGTTGAAGCTGGGCTTTGACACTGAGTTCGAAAAGCAACAAATAGCGCTGGACAGGGAGGCAGTTCTTTCTCTTTCCCTTTGCTTCTGCTGGGAGGTTCTGATCCTGCCAAGAGCTCTGCTAGCACGAGGACCTGTCAGTTTAATGCTTTCTGCATTTGGAGTCTTGCTGCGCAGATCCTTCTGCAGCTGAAAAAGGCCTTTTTTAATGCTTTTTCAATCCAGATGCATTTATCTGTCCAATCTCTAAGATAAGAGCTTATGGGCTGTGCAATGATGACTAACAGTTGTCCCACCTAACTCATAGCAGCAATTCTGACAAACAATTTTGATCCAGTACTATAGTTGTGTGCTACAACTGAGATAGTCCAGGCTCTTGCTCCTGCCTTGCCTGGTCCTAACAGGCCTGCAAGGTTGCCTTCTAGTGCCATATATGTTGTACTATGAGAAATGAAGCATTTTCCCCCTAAATTAACCATGGTTTTTTGTAACAGAACAATTGGGGAAAGGAGCTTTATGGAAGAAGGCATGCACTGTGTCAAGTTACAAGGCAGGGAATGGTACCTGTTGTCTGGTTCTGATAGTAGGCATCCCAGTTACAAATGTTGCCCTTCGATGTTCTTGTTTACAAAACCACTTATTTTATGTAGTATCTGCATCAGAACTTTCTGCACCTCCTTCTGCTCTTTTTAATATAATTCGTTTTAGGGAAGTAGGTTTTGCATAGAGGAAACAAGGCTGTAAGAAGAAAGTCCACAGTGAGGCATGAGTCCATTCTTCTTAGACAGCACTCACCTCACTGATTTGCTCCTTCATCCTTCCCTACTACCAACTATTGACCTTAAGCATCTAGTTCTGCAGGGTATACATAGATTCGGAATAGGGCAATGCCTGTTTACATGCTTTTGTCTACTTCTGAGCAAATCTTCAGGGGAAAACCCCCCCAAACTAAATACCTTCAAGGACCTGTGTGCCCATGGTGCCCCAGATCCAGGTGTGGACTTGCAAGCCTTTCTAAGGAATCAGTAACTAGTGGCACCTGGGTGCGCAAAGACCAGTTCCTCACCAAGACAAGGCTTCCTGCTGGCCAGGCAAACATTACAGCCTTAGTGTTTGCTGTAAAATCTGTACTGTGAACTTCCATGTGCAACTACCTAATAAAATCCTCGGCTCGAGTCAAGGAATCAATTCCAAATAGTTCATGCAAACGGGCTTTGAAAAAAAAACCTTTTAAAGAAGTGCCTTCATATCTACTGCTGTGATAACTTTTAATTCAGGTGGCACTAGAACTGGAAAACCTGGACTGAGCCTATGATTAGGTGGTGCTGCCTTGTACGTTACACCAGTGTGTACAGGGCACAATCAGACCCGGGGTGCATGTGGAAGACCAAACAATCTCTGTTTGACAAACCTTTGGGGATAAGACTGCTTCAGGTATTACTGTGCAGTGGAAAATTAAGTGAAAACTCACAAGTAGCCTGATGCTTTTGTAAATAAATGAGTAGTTTTACATTTAATTTGTAAACAGTTAACTTTCTCTCCCCATACCTGAAAGTGTAGGTGACTGTCTGCTGAGGCAGTTCACTGCACGGTGTCTATCCTGCCTTGTGCCGTGATTGTTCACTGAATTTGTGCCCAGACATAAGCAGTGCAGCACTTCTGGCTCCTAGTGGGTTTGGGCTGTGGGAAGTGAGGAAGCTTACAAAGATATCAAGACCAGAGAACATGTCCTATACTAAATTTCCTCCATTTAACTTTGAACTAATGCTATTGTTTAATAGACTCTTGGAGGAACAGACACTGTTGACAGAAGTTCTGCCGGGAAGGTTAAACAATTTTACTGGCTTTTTTCACTTTTTCAAATTTGCCATCATAAAGAATATTTGGGACCTCACTGCTGCACTGTCTGAGACGGGAACAATTTTACTTTTCCTCATGAAGGCAACCAAGAGCCGCAGTCATGACGGGTTCATGTTTGGGGTAAAATAAGTGGGACAGATTCGGAGAGCGAGTATCTGAATCCAAGTAACTGGACTAACGAATGAGACAAAAAAACTTTACTAGGAATGTGTGGAAAGCAGGTGGATGTGCTTGTTTGCTGTTTGTCACATAGTTCTTCAAAGTGTGCAGGCAGCCCTTGCAGCTGGATGCCAGGTAAGGAGCTCCACTGCAATCGCACATCAAACGTACTGCATGTTTGTGATACTCTCAGCTTTCTCCTTCAAGCATTTCCATGAGGTTCAAACGGCTTGTACATGCCTAGCTAACATAGTAAATCCTGGCTGGGTTGGGCTGCTTTCCTCTGAAATGCAGAATTCAGTGTTGTCAGTGAATGGATAGTTCAGAGAGAGGGTTTGTCCCCTCGCAGAATCATAAACACTGCATGTCTATTTATTTATTTATTTTGTGTTTTAGCACCTTTTTACAAGTCTATAAGCGATTTGAGATTATAAATTACACATGTATAATTGCTTTGTCAGCTACTGCTGCAGCCATTTCTGGGCTAGAACATTGCTATTAATGAAGCAACCATTGCACCTCTGAAAAAGCTGGTTTTTAACAGTTCTTTGGCTTTGAAAGAGGGCATCAGGAAAATTTGGGTACTTAAGATAGTGCTGTTTGAACTTTGGCTAGCAGCCCATAGTATCGTGGGCATCTGAACAAATCAGCAACAAAGTAATCCACTGACTGTTTTTAAACTGCACTATAAAGATTTTATAAACTGCTAGGCTTTTCTCCTAAGTAAATTGATGAAGCAAAATAAACCAAGACTTTACTTATGTGGCTAGATGAGCTGAGATCATCCACAGCTAAAATTTTGCTCTCATCTTTCCTTCTGGGCTTCAGAAGCAATATCTTTTGCTTGGAGGCTATATCTTCTTGTGTTATTTGCCTTTTTCTCCTTGGATTTGTTTTTTTAAAGGGATTGTAAACCTGCTTCATTTCCAGACAACCTGCTGCCTGTCAAATGAGATGTCTTTGGTGCTAGAAACTAGCAAAGACCACTTTGCCAAGTCTTACTGATCCTTTCCTTTTCGTAGCAGGACAACCTGCAGCATTGAAGCAGAGTCAAGGATCACAGTTTATTACGTGGATCGGTTTTCCTCTGTGAAAACTGCTTCTTTGTTTTCTGAAGTGGCCTACGAGTTCTTGTGGGAGGGAAACACATAATGAATGCCATGACATTTTACGTGTGTTTTCAGTTTTGTAAACAGTAGTTAGAATTCAGCGTTTCTCGTGACTGTACAAGGGAGTGCCAGGGGTCGAGTGCTTAGAAAGCTTTGGCCTTTTTTACTCGGAATGGGATACGTAGCTTGGGAACTGGTGTGTCTCTGCATTTTCTACGTCCTCATGGCACAATGCCCAAGTGCCCCAGGATGGGAATGTAGACACACTGTGCAGAGTTTAAAGCATCAGCTTTGAGAGACTGGCATGATGACTGCTTTCTGCTGCTCAGAGAATTCTTTAGGTTTCAAATAGGCCTTAAATCCCATTTGTTCAGTGGTTTTTATTGAATCTGGATTTGATTCTTCCCACACCTGTTCAATAATGTTGTTTTTAAAAAGTTAGAATTTATTTCAGATATAAGCCATGTTGGCTTCCCCTGCTGCCTGCCAGTCTCCGATAGTTCCCAGTGCGTCGTGTCCAGACATTTTCACAGACTTGTTCGGAGCCACAGTCGTCAACTTTGAAACCACTCCAGCAGCCTAAAGCTTCCAGGGTTTTTGCTCACCGGAGCTGCAGGGTGCAGCAGTGCAGCCATGCTTTTGCCAAAGAAGCCTCAGTGTGAAGCCAAGAATTTTGGAAAACAATGGGGAAATAATGGATCATTGGACATACCACAGCTTTAGTTTTCTTCTTACCTATACAAGTCCAGGTGCTTAGGTGTCCTTTGGACATCCATGCAGACTTAAAGTGAGGAGAATTAACTTCCAGATAAAATCATTCTACTTGTAATCCACAAGCTGAGAAAAGATTTACTAGAAACATATGGGGTCAGTGTCTGCTTTTTGTTCACCACTGATGCGTGGTGTTCAGTCTCATATATGCCACGTTCGAAAACTGGATGCAAAATGGTCAAAATATAAATGCATTTTCTTAATGGTGAGGGGATTTTAATTAGTCTTTTTCAAGGTTCTTAATATCTCAAGGGAACTTTTTTGTGTGTATGTGTGGTTTTATTTTATTGAGCTGTAGCCCAGTGAAGTGGAAGTTTGCTAGTTTATTTAACTTTTTTGCAAGTGTTGTGGTCTTTAGTAACTGTAAGAGTTAGACTTTTAAGGATTGGTAAAGATTCCAGAACTGTAAGATCTTACTTGTAAAATAGTCAACAGCTTTGCCTTTTTTTAGCATGTTAATGGTTTTTATGTACACTTCCTTTTGTATACTGAGTGAATGTATTGTTATAGATTTAATGTTTAATGGACCAATAAAATTTTTCTTACATTTGAAATTAATTGTTGTGGTACATTAAAGTTGCAAAGTCAGTTCCTTCTAGGAGAAACTTAAAAAAATATCTAAATATATGAGCTATGCAGTTACTGAGCCAGTAAAAGTAAATCGGTTGATCTTTTTTGTTCCCTAAATTTGAATGTTGTTTAACCAAAAAATGCTGCTCTATGGAATATTAGAGGCCTTCAATGTCCATGTTGTTTTTGTATTTCTCCAGTGTGTGATACTGGATGATGGCCGATTGCATAGACTTGTCTGTGGCATCTGTTGTGCACAATCCAGCTCCGTGAGACATGTAGGATACTCTGGCAGTGCAAACAAAATATCTTCAAGGTCGATGTAGCACTGAAGCCTGTGCAGCTGTTTGAGACACAGATCTCTGATTTTTAATTTTTTCTCCCTCTCTTGCCCAGATGGTGGGGTGGGCAGCTGTTAAATTTGACATGCCGAGATCCACACCAGAGAAAGCACTTTGTCTTCACCGGTGGTGGCTCCTTCTCTCTCACCATCCGTGTCCTGCTTCAGCGTGTGCCAGCTGCAGCCTGCCTCCTGGTACTGGTGGCACCTGTGCCAGAGCTGACCAGACCAGACCCACACCAGGACACAGTTCCTTGTGGTTTTGAGGAACTGCTGACAAANGCCTGCCTCCTGGTACTGGTGGCACCTGTGCCAGAGCTGACCAGGCCCACACCAGCACACAGTTCCTTGTGGTTTTGAGGAACTGCTGACAAAGCTTCGAAGAGTCAATTGTGGCTGCTATTCCCTGTATGGCTCCTGGTGCATGGGAGAGCTCTGGTGCGTGGAGCTGCGAGGGTATGTGTTTGGACCTAGGAGCAAGGCAGAGACAGGTTCCTGAGAGGTGCCCAAGGGCTGGGACAGTCAAGTGCCTATGCTCCACAGCCTCCCACCAGCCTGCCCACCCCTGCCATCACCCAACACTGCAGCATCCTGGCAGGATGTCCCTTCCTCAAGATTCCAGCCAGATGGTCTTCAGGGAACAGAAGCACTTGAAGTGTGTTTGCCATGGTGTTTGCAGCACACAGGAAAGAGTTAACCCTTGTTGAGAGGTTAGATCCTGGTGCAGAAGCTGCAGGACTCTGAACTCAAAACTAGTACAGCTGCTGCTCCAGCTGAGTGCAGCCCTGCTGTGCAGGCAGTGCAGCCAAGAGCGAGCTACATGTTCAGTTTTAAAGATGTGGGATTGCAGTGTCTTCAGTGCCAGAGGCCACACATGGAGCTATGTCTGCATTGCACAATAGTCCAGAAAGGGTTCATGCTGCTAGAGAAGCTTGTTTAAACTGTTTTAAATGGACTGCACAGTCTCTGATGGGAATGCGAGAGGCAGAAGCTTTCCCAAGCCCAGACTTTCATCTTCTTGGGGCAAATGCTTGTCTGCAACAGCTGGCTTCACGCTTGTAGGCTGCCCAGCAGTTGGTGTATCAGTGTAACAGACATAGTAAGCTGCAGCATCCCATCATAAGGTCCCAGCAGCACCTTCTGGAATGAAAGTTCTGGCTGTCTGACTTGTAACTTTTATCTGTGGCTGCCAGCAGAGCAAGCCAGTATGTCTTCTGTCAGGGGAGGTTAGAGGCTCACAGCTTCCCAGAATTACCTTTGGCAACAGCATGAGAGCCAGAGCCTGTATCTCACCTTCCAGCTTCCAATGGCCATGGGCTGGAAGAGAGCCTGGGAACAGGCAAGCTCCATGGTGGTAAGGCAGCTAATAAGGCAAAGGGCCAGGCTCCTCCCTCCCAGCCACTGTAGCAGAAGGAGAGGCTCTGGCTGCAGAGCTTTGGAGCCTGGCAAGTTTTTGAAGGCCAAGTGCAATCATGTTTTCTGATGGAGCTGGTGTGTGCTGCCTGAGCTGCAGACAGGTCAGGATGGGTCAGGCCTGTTGCATCCACTGGTAGGAGACCACTTGTGCAAAACATGAGCACTGCAGGCCCCTCGTGTTTTGCACTGGTGGTGTGTGTGAGCGTAGTGACTGCCTTTTGCCCAGGCTGTGCCCAGACCATTCAGAGAGGATTTCTGCCTGGAGAATGGGCTCCTTCTGGTGAAATGCAAATGTGTGATAAGGAAGATGTAAATTCGTTTTACAGTGTGTTCTTCATAAATGAACAATACTGTAGTTTTAGCCCATGTTCAGCTAGAAAAACACTTTTTTTGTCATCTTTTAGGAATAATTTGACAATGCCCTCTGTGTTTCTCCAAAGTAAGTAGCCTTTCAGTCCTCAGACATCTGGTGAGTTGTTGGGTTTAGTGATGCCAAGCGGAAAGGAGGACTGAAACTGGAGGACCTTTCATCATGAAGCACGGAACGAAAGGAACGCTCCTGCATCATGCTTTTTGTACTGGGACTCTGGGATCCCTCACGGAACAGCTCCTAGGGCCACTCTGCTTCCAGAAACTTTGGCAATGGTGAACAAGCTCATGGGAAAATTCTGCCAGTAGTCAAAGCCTCTGATAGCTTGTAATATCCTTAAGGGTATTTTTATTATACTGAGAACAGGAAACTTTTTTTGTTGTTTGGTGCTCTCGCCTGAGAATTTAATTCAGCATTCCCCCTATATCCTTGTACTGGGAAAGAGCTAGGAATATTCCATTTTCCCAGGGCTACTTCTGATTTTAAAACTCTTACTATATTCCTTCCCTTTGTATTTCTTCCTTCCCACTCCCCCTAGGCTGAAGTGCCATTTCCAAATGTCCTTTTTAAAGTAACTATCCTATAGTTTTAAAGTAACTATCCTATCTATTCATCAGTCCTTGGAGCTTGTCTGCCCTTCCTTCCTAGCTCCATTTTGAAAGAGAATGTAGTAAAAATGCACACTATATTAGCATCTTTCTGCACTTCAAATTAGAGAGTGCACTGTGATACTGTTTCTTTTGGCTTTCTGTTTTCAGTCCTTTACTAATGGTTACTAATGCTTAATGCAATGTTTTGGGGTTTTAGTTTGGTGACTTCTTTGCATAATTTTGCAGTACCTGCCTAGAGAGCTCGGCTCTGGCAGCAGGTCAAAGCCTGGCTTTATGTATGTGAAAGGATTATTTTATCTAGGTGATTCTGCATTTATTATCTCTATAGTCTTTTTGTTTGTTTTAGTTGCATGCAAGTTGTAAGATGTGACTACAGTGCTCTGCTGTCAGCCGTTTTGCTTTTCCACGATGTGATAGTGTTACTCAGTTTTTGCGAGTGGGAGGGCAGGGAGGTCTAATACAGTGCTTAAGAGGAGGTCTGCCAAAAGTAACAGTCTCCAAAGGCCTTAAACTGTCCTAAAGGAGATACAGCCTATTCCTCAGGCGGACTGGAAAGGTACTACTTGGCTCAGCCAAACCACTCTGAACCATTTCATTACCAGATGCAACCTGTTGTTTATAACACATTCAAAGTAGAGAAAATTTCACTGTCTTCCCCACCCTGTTTAATACTGAATCCAAACATGCAATAGAGTCAAACTTTTCCTGAGAGTGTTTTAAGCAAGTTGTCACTCCGTTTACATGCTGCTCTCTAGATTTGAGGGCAAATTTGAAAACAAGTGAGGCCCAAGTCTATTTTGTCTCCTTTTTATTTTCACGTTTATACAAAAAAAAAGTCTGACATAGTCACATCAATGAGAACAAAGCTGCGGTGTGCAATCTGACAACAACAATCATATAAGGATTTAAAATATATTATTTTACTTTTTGCAATAGCAATGTTAGTTTGCTTTTACTTTTTAAATATCCCCAACGCCAAATTGCTGCGCTTGAAATTCTTGAAAGTCCTCTGGGATGGTGTCTGAAAACAGGAAAATATGCAGAAATTTAGTCTTTTCTGACAAAATTAAGGAGCACTTAAATTAGCCACCTACTCTCTTTTTAGGTAACATGCTTCTCTTTTGTTTACACATTAAGATTGAACAGAGAATGTTTTCAGTTTTAGCTGTATACCACAGAAAAACACAAAGAGGCTAACAAGACAGTGAGTGCTACAGTGCCAGCCTACAAGGGAGTACTACCAATCTTCAAATTATATAGCTCTGAAAACTTTTTGGCTTGTACTCTTAAATTTTTATCAATAAACACTGACCAGAAAGGCAAGAGAAGTGGATGTCTTGCTCTGCATGCCAGACCCATTTGTAGTGTCAGCATCTCTATTTCTCACATATCCTAATTCAACTTCCCTATGATGGTTTCCCAGGCCACAAGAAGTGACAAAAAGCATTAGCCCCAGGACCAATAGCAACTGGCATAAAGACTTGAGATTTGGGCAAGGGAGCTGGAGATGGATCAATGTCGTAAGAGTAACTACAGTTCTGTTTGAAGCATTGTTTGCAGTCTGCCTTTGCCAGAGCCCAGAACATTTTATCTGGAGAGCCACAGAGCAACCATAGATCTAAAGCTGCAGCCAGCAATGGAGCCACAGCAACGAAGCTCAGCTGCATGACCTCAACTTCACTGATTATTTCCACCCTGGTGCAGGAGAGGTAGCTCTAAACTCAAAAAAAGAACATGTGTATAAACACACACAGTACGTAGAAAAAAGGAGTAAGTCCTTTGCTTTTTGTTGAGCACTTTTTAAAGGCTTGAAATTCCTTTTAAGCCTTTTCTTCATAATGTAGGAACTTTTCTGAAATGAAAACAGAGAGAGTGGGGGACTTCAGAGTCTTTCTGAGTGGGTTTCATTGACTTAATATAGCTCCTGCAGCAAAGCCTGCTCACTGCCATGTAAGTGCGATTCAGTGGCAGCTTTGATATGTGCTTTCTGGGAAACCACAATACTGTTGAAAATACTTACCAAATAATTTTTATTAGTAAGCATTACTGTCTAGAAGTTCCCTGTTTAACTGTGACCTCCAAGAGCCAGCCTAAGGGTAGTACTGAGTGTCAAAGTACCAGAGTCCATCAGCATAACACGCCACAGAATGGCCATGATCCCTGCAGGCCTGGACTGGACTTCTTGGTCCACAGAAAGCAGACAGGGAACTATTCCAACTTGGCTGGGTAATTATTTTCCAAAGGCTGGATGCTGAGAGGAGGAGGGGCAACCCCTTCAGCCCCAGTTCAAGTTACCTGAACTGCTGGTGGGGCAGAAATACCCTGAAATGATCAGCTTCTGTGTGAGTGACCAAAGTTTGAGTTATTTTATATAGTGGATGATCAGGGCTAAGCTAAAAGGCTCTTGACCCAAAAGAAGTGAGCTAGCATGCTCCCACAGAATCAGAAGCATTCCTACATGGGAGGAAAGGCAACTTATGATCTTGTCCCCCCACACATGGGACCAGCCAGCAAATACCCAGTGATGACACGTATGCCTGGTGCCTGAGCTCACTGGCTATCTAGCTGTATTTCACCTTGTATTCAAAGCTCAAGGCATCTACATACATGGTGGCGTCAGTGTATTTATTGTGTGTACAGCTCTCACAGTCAGCTGCTTTTATATAACATTCCTAATTCTCTGATGACAGCTATTCCTCTCAGTTGGCACAATCTCTGCAGCAGAGTGACTGCTCTGGGAGGAGCAGCTGTGAGGTGTTAGTTCCTGTCTGGCTGGGCTGCACTGTGCTGCTGGTGTCAGGGGAGGCGTTTCACAGCTGTGATAACTTGTAAAGGAAGGGCAAAGGAAAGGATGCAAAATGGCTTAATTCAACAGTTTTACTACTGGTTCTTCACTGTCACTTGCTAGCTGTTACCTAAAATGATGTAAGAGCAACATTACCATTGCAGCGATATTTCAGGTTGGACCAAATGATGTTTTCCTGAGAGAAGCAGAAAACTCCAAGCCGTCCTCCACGCATCGTGGTGTCTATAGTTACACCAGAGTCTGCCACTAGGTCAGAGCCTTCATAAAATCTTGCCCTTAATGAAAGCAAACAGAAGCTCTATTAGGTCTTTTCTAAGCCTGCAACATTCCTGAAAGTAATGTTGTCATCCATGGAGACTCTGTTCTTGGGCATGCTATCCCTCCCATCTAGCCCAGGGGAGAAAAAGCAGTTAAGGTAGCTTCTTAACTAAGTGTAGACTGGGAACTGGAGCAATGCTGCATGCTGGTAAGAGCCAGACAGGGGAGGGTGTTTTGGGGGGTTGCTACATATCCTAAAAAAGCCTTGGCATGCTTTTTTTCCTGTAGTCAGTCTGGCTGACCACTTCAGCTCTTGAAAGTTTCCACAGTCGATAGTGATAGGAGAACCAGACTAGATCAGCTGAAGAAGGCCAGATGGATATTGACTCACACAGTTTGAAGTTTGAAGCTGAACTTTTTTTTTAAATAGGAAAAGTTTCAAACAAACCATTGGAATCTCAAATTTGTCTGTGAGATTTTAAAAATGTGAATATGATTAACTCCAGGAACTGTTTTGCTGATCTAGCATCTCCTTGTTAGAAAACCCATCATGAAATTCCCAAACAGCCCTGTGAAAGCTGTGCCCCATGAGCTGCCCAGTGTGTGCTCTGTATTGAGGGCCTGAGCAGGACCACACTGGAGCCAGCTGAGCTGTTTGTTGCAGCACTGCCCACATCAAGTCCTCAGCCTATGGGATACTGGGTAAATGACCTAGAGTATGATGAGCCTGGAGGGCCCTGTTGTGGATGAGGATACTGCTGATACATTTCTGCACACAAGAAAAGAGTAAATGGTGAAGAGAATGAAAGTTCCTGTGTCTTTTCATAAAATAAGGAAAAAAACCCAATTCCTGTTATGTTTCTGAGTTTATCTGTAGAATGAATAGAACTTCTTGTCTTGCAAATTTCCATGGGAGAGGCTGGCTCAAGTGACTTTTTCCTAGGCTTCCTTGAAGCCTTGGAAAATCTTTGCTAGACACACAGTGGTCTGTGGCATCTGGCCTAACCAGACCACAGAGAGAGTGGACAGAGAGCTGACGGGGGCTTGCTTCAGGCGTGGCTGCCTTTAGTTTTAAAGGATCCTGTGAAGAGACTTTGCTACCTTTCCCAGTTACAGGAAGCATTAGTTAGGCTGGTTGGAGATACTTCAACCATAGGAGATGTTTGCTCATGCAGCAGCTTCACAAACTTCTTGGTCTAAACATAAGTTGCCATCCAAGATCTATTTCCTACTGCCTGTGGCTAGGGCACGATAACTGACAGTATAAATGTTCTTTATCAGTTTTAGTGGAAAAGTCAATCACGTTCACTCCAATTACCACTGAAGATGATGCTCTGCACCAGAAAAGTGGAATAATTATACCATCAGGTTACTGCATCTCAACTGCAGGGTGGTGATTTTCTTGAAGAAAACCTGTCTTACCCATATTATAAAGTTGAAAATCCCAAGCTGATGATGCCAGGGCAGTTAGTTTTTTGCATTTTAACATCAGTCTTGATCTACAAGTATAATTCCTGCTGATTTCTCTGCTGGATGTTGCAGAGTAAAATGTTTCATCCTGAATGGTAATTATTTTCTATTATTAACTTTTTTTTTCCCCAAAAAACCCACAATGAGAATATATAACATGCATTACAAAGCTTTGATGAAATTTCTGACTATATGCTGAGTAATCTCAAATCTATCACATCAGGTTAATTACTTGTCTTAGAATCGCAGCCTCTAAGTGGACAACTTCTATTAATTCTGTTATCTTAGAATGCATAAATGAACTATTCCAATTCCAACAAAAATACTCTAAAATATCAAAATTAAGAAAATTTGAACTATATTGCTTTTCAGATCAGTAGCCAGCAGTAGCTTGGAAAACAAGGCATTAAATCCAGAAAAGAGCTCATCAGGGTAAAGCACAGTTAAAAAAGACAGATGGTCCATACAAAGAGGTTTAACTTGGAATTGTCTGTCCTAGGAAAAGAACTGCAGGCTGAATTTCAAAGGTCTAATCTGTTATAAGGCTTCATCAGTGCAAAGCCCAGACTTAATACAAATTCTCAGGTTATCATCTGAATCAGGTGTTGAGAAATTACACCTTAGGCAGACATGTATCTGTACTCACCTTATCTATCCTTTTCCTCTCTTACCTGATATAACCAATCTGGGGTCTGTGCTGCAAGAACCAGCGATAGGAGACTTTGTCTTTCCACCCTACATTTCGGGGGTCCTTCCACAGCAGCCTGACCTGATCATTAGTGTCCCCTGTGTGCCAGAGGGAGTTGCGGAGGTGCTCACCAGGACCTGTCTTGGATTTCACAGCCTGCAAAAATACAATTTTCCAACACTAACCACAGAGAAAAGTCACTTTCAGGAGCCATAGATCTTTTTTAGTGAGGAACAGGTATGAAGAGGCATCCTCTCTGCTGCTAACAAGCTCCTAACTTCTGTTCTACAGCTGCGGCCACTGCCTACATGGACAAAACAACTAGCTGGGTACCTGGACAAAGGAAAAGGAGGCAATCTGACCAGTCAGGGTCAGAGCACAAACACTGCAGAGACTAAATGCTCCAGGTGATTAGAAAGGCAAAATGAAATTCCTTCAAAACAGGAAAGGGCTGTGTGGCAGCTGCGTGACTTAACCATTTTGACAGCAGTTGCAAATAGAGAACAGCAGTCAGGCAGCACAGCTGACATGCGGTGCAGTGGCTTGGCTTGTGCACGGCATGATAACCTAGCCCATGGCCAGCACATGGCAGGATGGCATAGCCAGGCTGCTGTGAGCACTGTGTCCTTAGCTAGGAGCCACCACCAGTACCTTCAGCTGAATGCCAGGCTCTGCAACAGCTCGGAAGGGAGTCGCTTGCCAGTACGTCTGTTCCGTCTGTTTCCACATTACTACATAAAAGCTAGAGCTGTCTTGATAACCAAAAATAAAGCCAGCATAGTCGTCATCTGTCACTGTGTTCACATGGAAAGTGCCCTCAAAGTCAACGCCGTTAAAAGCTGTGTAACCTAGGTAGGGATACACACAAGTTAAAAACAATATTGCAGAATCCATGTTCATATTCTGTACATTTTCTTCTGTAAAACTTGAATCTCAGAAGAGGGTACATACCAACAGCAAGGCCAGGATCACTGTTCATAGTCTGCACAATTTCCATCCCCTGTAAGGGTAAATTCAGGGTGGTTAGCATGTGTGGCAAGCTGCGTTGGCTAAGCCTGACAGCCTTTTCTGGTCTCCCTCAAGCACCTCCTTCATCTGTCTCTTCTGTTTGCTCACAACATACTTTGAGGCTTGTAGCTCTGAACTAAAATCGGTGAGAACTATAATCAAATAATAATGTTTCAGCTGCTTGCATAACCTGAGTTAGGAAGGATTTGTCAGTTTTCCTAGTGCAGAATTAGTCATACTGGTATTTTGATACTTTCTGTCCCTACCACAGTATTCTGGAAATCTGAATCTGGCCAGAACTGGGGTGTAGGGGAAGAGGGTTGTGGGAGGAAGAGAGCTTTTCCTAGGCTTAGCTCATACATTTGGATCACAGAGCTCAGTATTAAACTGACTGCCAGGACTGGGTTAAGGAAGATGTATACATTCCAGCTGGCTTGGCAGAGACTTTTGCAATGGGAATAAACTGCATGTTCCCTGTAACTCATAACACACTAGCCTCCTGAAGGCTAAAATTTGTTAGTGCAAATAAGTTACTGGACTCCATCTAGGAGTACTGGAGTGCTGCATCCAGCTCTGGGGTCCCAGCACAGGAAGGATATGGACCTGTTGGAGCAAGTCCAGAGGAGGCCAACAGGAGGATCAGAGGGATGGAGCTTCTCTCCTATGAAAATAGGCTGAGAGAATTGGATTTTTTCAGCCTGGAAAAGAGAAGGCTTAAGGGTGACCTAATTGTGGCCTCCCAGTACCTGAAGGGGCCTACAAAAAAGATGGAGAGAGACTTTTTACAAGAGCATGCAGTGACAGGACAAGGGGCATGGATTCAAACTGAAAGAGAGTAGGTTTAAATTAGATATTAGGAAGGAATTTTACTGTGAGGGTGGTGAGGCACTGGAACAAATTGCCCAGACAAGTTGTAGATGCATCAAACCTGGAAGTGTTGAAAGCTGGCTGGAGCTCTGAGAAACCTGGTCTAGTGATGCGTGTCCCTGTCCATGGCAGGTTGGGGCTGGAATGAGATGAGCTTTGAAGTCTCTTCTAACCCAAACCAATCTATGATTCTATGAAATGCTCTGTTACTTAGCATCTGAGACTTTTAAATTATGGGAAGGATTCATGAAACTTGTTTGCTACATATTTCAACAGGGTAACACACGTCTGCCTTCCAGCAGCAGTGAAATCCACCCAGAATAAGTTGGCCAGCATGTAGTTATTTTAGATTATTAGAAGCATCAATTTTGATAGCTTGAAGGCTATCAAAAGGAAAATTCCTTCATTATTACTCCTGAAAATAGTCTACTAACCACCAGCTTCCACTTTTCATGTCTGCCAGAGGTCCAGAAATTAGAGAGCCAGTTTTACAGTGGTTTTCAAATGATCTTTCTCAAACAGGTAAGAAAGACCAAGTGTATTTTTACCTGGTTCAGAACCACCCAGTTGGGATCAATCTGTGCATCCCCCTCTGGGTCCAACACCCCTGTCTGATAGGCCCTGAAGTCTGTCAAGGTGATCTCTGCATTCTCAGGGCACACATCGATCCAATCAATCACTGTATCCTGGTCAAAATCAGACTCACAGACATCGCCAACTCCATCACCTGAATGCATCAGAGAAGTGAAAGGAGATTTATGGTGCAGCAAGTAGTCACATCTGGCCCAGCCACTGGATCAGGATATCCAAGAAACAGGCACAGCGTCAGCCCTGCTGGCTGCAGTGCCTGAGAAAGTGCTTCTGTTTTGGCTAAAGGGCCCCTGAGTGCTGGGGTTGCTCCTGGGATGAGTGTATGCATCGGTAGTGACTGTGTTGCATTCTGGTGCACATGAGTAATGCCTGGAAATGAATGGAGTGCCCAGGAATCAAAACGGCTCCTGAAGGCCCATCTTACCATTATCATCTTCCTGCCCTGGGTTGGGGACCAGCCTGCAATTGTCAGGGCCCGGGGGTAAGAGGTCAGGAATGCCATCATTATCATCATCATCATCACACTCATCACCCAGCCCGTCCTTATCTGTATCCAGCTGGGAGCTGTTAATAACAGTAGGGCAATTGTCTGTGCTGTCCTGGTGCCCATCACCATCACTGCAAGCACAGAAACAAAAAAAATGGCATGCCAGCATCAGCTCCTGCCTCTGCACAGGGAACAGCACAGACACCTGTGGGGGAAACACACCACTGGCAGCTTTGGAGCTGGAAGCAGACCAGTGGGCAACACAACCTGTTGTTGCTCAGGTGGCTGAATGGCAAGGAGAGCAGGAACAACGAAACTCAGATAAGATAAGGTGGCAGGAAAGCAAAGACCAAGTCAAGAGCTATAAACATACTCAGGGAAAAGAAAAAGAAGCCTTACATGGTGTGGGAAACATACTGGAGCCCAAGACCCCAAACAATGTCCACTCCTAAAGGGCGTGTAAGGCACATCCAACAAGTGCAGTGTCACCAATTAAGAGGCACTCAGGAGACAGCAAGAGCTGGACACCTTGTGTCCATTGTCTTGTATGCACATGTGTCTTGGTGCTCATGAACATGCACGTGTGAGTGTGAATGAAACTTTATGAGAAACTCTACATGAGCACCTGAAATCATACTTATTTAAAAACAAGCACTGTTCTCACCATCCTGCATAGCAAGTTTTTCGTGGTGGACTTGGCACTGCTAGGTGAGTGCTTGGTCTTGAAGGTCTTTTCCAAACTGAATGATTCTATGCGTACAATCCTGCAGGAGGACATGCAGTAAGAAATAGAGGAGAAAGTCTGTAGCTCCCAAGCATCCCTCCAGGCCACAGCTGCATCAGCTGGTTACAGGGAAGAGCCACCAGGAACAGGGACACTGACTACAGAAGAGGGTTCAAGAAGTTACGGGGTGGCAACATAGCTTCTCCCTGCCAACAGTTAAGTGCATCTCTGAAAAAAACCTGTCTGAACTCTGGTGTGTTTTGTATGCACACCAAAACCAAATTGCTTTCTGGCAATTCACAGGCATGTTTTCCCTCAGTAGCTTCTTGCTTAGCACAGGTGGAGCAGAAGTGACCTGCAGCCAAATTAAGGTCATGCTATGGCTTATAGGTATGCATATTCCCAACCACTTCTCCCTGCTTAAGAAAAGTACTTTTATTTTAGGTCAGAGTAATCAATGTTTGCACAATATTGAGATAAAATGCAATAAGCACCATACATGTGTATCTATTGGAAGGTTAACCTCAGGCAGAGCCACAGCATTTCTACCAGGAAATGCTTCATACACATTAGCAAAGTTTATGAGGGAAAATGCATCCTTTTTTAAAACACAAAAAAGAACAAAGACATATATAATTAAGAGTAAAATGCTGATGGCCTTGGCAGGTACTGGCCCAAGACTGGGAATGATCCCTGCAGAGGCATGGAAGTGGGCTCCCTGCAGCTCCCTTCGCAGAGAGCATCACCCACCAGTGGCCCTGGGATGGACTCCTGCAGTTGTCTGTGGCTGATGAAATGCTGTGACAGCACAGGATTTATCACTTCCCTTGCCTCTTGCTGTAAGTGAGGTGCACACGGGAGGACCTGCCACCCCTAAAGTTGGCTATGCAGAAGCTGTTCCCAGAGGAGTGATGAAATTCATCATGGGATGTGCTCCTGTGAATGCCCAAGGCATATGAAAGCATGGACAGAGGATCCTTGCCAGTCTTCCTGTGCTAAAGCAAAGGAGTTGCTTTGCAAGTTTTTACACTTGATAATAAAATTCTGTTTCTGCAACCCTAGGTTCTTAAGGAAAAACATACAGCCTGTAACTGTGAAACTTCTGCTAAGGAAACAGAAATAAAAGAGGAATGAAAAATAAAGAAATAAATGAAAGACATTTTCTCACTAAGAAGCTCGGAGCAGTGCTCTGGGTTTTACAGCCAGAGAACTGCTTGAATGTCACTTCCACAGGAACTCACAGGAAGCCTGTGTGAATGGGGCTAAGGATGAAGGCTCCATAACTGTACTACCACAGGGAAGTGAACAAACAAGGCTAATAAATCCTAACACTGTTTTTGAAATAACATCTCTCTGGAATTAAATCCAGGCTAGCCTGAGGGATTATAGTTCTCCAAGAATCAGCAGCATGCTTCAGCTCAGGACAAGCCTCTCTCACAGCATACCTGTCCTGAAAAGACTCACAGGAATCTCCAACCAGGTCATTGTCAACATCCGACTGCAAAAGAGAACAGAGGAAGTTCCAGTATCAGCTGTCAAGAGCATCTATTTAAATTGCAGGATTAAATCAAAACACAACCAAATCAAATACAATTAAAATAAAAGCATTAAAACCCACTTGTTTTACAGAATATATTTTCTCTGTTGCAGCCTCCATCTAACCAAAAATTCAGTTTTATTAAAAAAAAAAAGACAGTGAATAAACCTGGTTAAACTTAATTGAAGGAGTTCAAGCAAGACTCCTCTACTACTGAAAATAAGTATCCCTCATTTCTAGCAAGGTTTATTTCTTAAGCTTTAAAAATCTACTATGTTTCTCTATAGTTTCCAACATTTTTCATTAGTCATGGGGGGTGAATCAGAATTCTAACATATGAAAAGTTACAATGACTTCTCACCTAGGAGCACTGAAAGTTTTGATAAATAAGGACACCAGGATTTTGTCCTGATTAAAGAAATATCGAGTGTAACTAAATCACACCCCTGTATGGAGCCTGGCATTGAACTCTGTGGGACTGGAGTGAATTTCAAAGCATGACAGTAGAAGATACATGCTGGGCAGAGGTCCTAACAGCATCCCAAACTGAATACAACTGGTGGCTCCTCTTTCTCACACCAGGAGAGTCTGCAGGTCTGTAAAACTCTACTGAATACCTAGATACATACTATATTTTATTATCCAGGAAACACACTTTATTATTAAAATATAAACACCATGGCTGCATAGCTTGCTTCATTCTCTTGTACCTTTTTAGGCCTCAGCAGTCCCTCTCCCTAAACAAGGATAATTTTTCCTTCTGCCTGCTAACCTGGTTTGGGTTGCTGATTGTAGGGCAGCTGTCACAGGCATCACCAACACCATCATTATCTGTATCCTCCTGGTCTTCATTGGGGATCCTCTGACAATTATCCAAAAGGTTCTTAACACCTAGAGTAAAGTGGATTGTGTGTTAGTTAAAGACAATTCCCATATTTGTCCACACTGCACAATATAAACATTAAAACAGTAAAGACACTATTCCTTTTCAGCAACTACTTAATCCTGCAATGAAATTATAAGCCTGCACAGTAAATCTTTCTTATGTGCGCAACACTCATTTAATAGGAATTAGGAACATCTCACTAAAGAACAGCTTTTCACCCCATCACACCCATTATTACACACAATTCACTCTATCCTGTTCCTATATCACAACTTACAGGATGGGAAATTTCATCTTTGTTATTACATTTGAAGGTGTGTGATTTTTTCACTTCTTTCAAGCCTCCTACAGCAGTGAAAATAAGACATTATGTAGCTCTTGGGTACAGGTGCTGGCAGCACCTGGATGCTCTGGGACATTTGTACCTTTAAGGAAATGCTGATCAACAACCTTAATTTCTACATGAAACATGGCTTGGTTTCTCTGTTACAGTGTACAGTGCTTCTAATGCAGGCTAAGTTATGTATTAACTAAACTAAAAGGATTAAAACCACAGGTTTCATGAAGAAAGGCTATGTGTTACAGCTGGTGACATGAAATCTTCCAATGTGCAGCACACTCTGGGCAAATTTGAATGACATCAGAGAAACTGAAAGTGAAAAATCACGAACCATCTCCATCCATGTCATCATCACAAGCATCTCCTTTCCTATCATCATCTGTGTCCCTCTGGTCATTATTCAGGACATTACGGCAGTTGTCACAAGCATCTCTGAAGATATCTTGGTCACTGTTTCTCTGGTTAACATTGGGAGCCAAAACACAGTTATCCTGCAAGAGACACAGAATCAGACATCAGTCAGGCCATAAATCTCTAATTTCTACTTTAGTTGATTTATAAAACTCTTGTATTTATTTCTACTTACCAAAAAAAAAAACCCAAAAAAACCCCCCCAAAAAACAAAACATACCAGAAAAACCAAAACAACAAAATAGTGTGAGCAGTTTTGACATTTTCTGTGAATATTAGCTCTGGATCAGATTTCACTTGTTCCCCCAAAGCTCTGCTTTGAACCACATAGTACCATAAGGCTTTACTTATAACCTTGTTTTCTGATTCTCATTTTGGATGCATCCATGGTGAGGAACCTGTTATGGTGCCCGAGCTTTCTCACATGGTCCTTCTCAAAAGCTGCAGTTCAGACTCTGACAAGGTTTGCAGATGCTCTCAGTGAAAGGCCATTGCCCCCTTCTGGTACAGACTCAAACTAAACCTGGAAACTGGGAAAAGAACTTTTTGATGCAAAAAGATACAGGTTTTTGTTTGGTTTTGGTGGGTTTGTTTTTGTTTCAAGCAAGCTGCTATTGGCTTTTAAAGTCCATCAGGAGGTATATGGAGAAAATTTTATTTCAAAGTGGTATAAAATTTCTATACCCATCTAGCACACTCATGACCTCGTAGTCTTGCCCAAAGAGAAGAACAACAGAGACTAGAAACAATAAAGAAGTTACTTGATTATGAAGGTGCTGAACCTGCAAATAGATTTACAGTTGTAGGAGGATTTAATTTTTTCATTTTAGAACATTAATAAAACCAGTTGATTTAAGCTAGCAGAATTTAGCATGGGCCTCTGTGGCAAAACAGCTTGAGACAGACCTTCTGTGACTGCTAGTCTGCCCTAGCTCCAGGTGGACATTTATACTCTGGATAACATGTTCTTGTTGGCTTCCTTGGAAGCACATTAAGCAGTATCAGTCAATGATCTTAATATAAACAACAGTCAGCTTGTAAGAATACAGGGTGAAAACAAAACAGCTTTTCCAATCTGAATTTATCATCTAATATATTTTGCTGTGTGTACCCACATGGGAACCTTTTCTGCTTTGAGGACACAAAGCTTTTTCAAGTTACTGGCAAGACACACATTCATTTGTGTGGGGTTTGGATCCCTGATAAAAAGTGTTGTCAGGTCAACCTGCTCTTTAAATAGAAAGCTCTTAATGCAAGTAATGTTCCTGAAGGTCATGCTATGGGAGAGGGTGACAGAAGGACACAAGCTCTATACACAAAAAGCTCTAGAATTAAATGATAAAAAGTAGTATTGGAGGATACACAGGTAGCATTTAAGGCTGTGTGGTTTAAGTCTCGTAAGAACGAGCATTATATAAAAGAAAAAGACAGGATTTAAGGAGCCACTGACAGCGATGGGTATGTAACAGTCTCTGGCAAACAGTAGTGAGTCAGATTTCAGAATCACTTCCCATTGCAGCAGTGGGAAATCCTTCTGTTTGCACAGACCCCTGCATCCTGATCTATACACAGCACCTGCTCATTCGGAATGCCATCTCCATCTGCATCACCATCACAGGCATCTCCAATCCTATCACCATCAGCATCTTCTTGTCTGGAGTTTGGGAAAAATCTGCAATTGTCCTAGACAAAAAAGGAGACAAGTCTGGTGTTCTATTGGTAAATTGGATGCTTTCATAATTTGAATGACTTTTTCCTATTATTACCTAATTGATTCATCAACTTAAACAGAACACAATAACATGAATAAAAGATTAATACATCAAGTCATGTTTCTTACAGTCTTTCTCTTTATCCCTTCATGCTCTGAATTATTATAGAATTAAGAAAGCTTTTCTTACCTTTCTGCAGTTTTCAGCGGAGCATGAGAGTTCTTCATTAGGGTAGCCATCAATGTCAACATCTTTTCCACAAATATAACCATCACCAGCCCAGCCAATGCCACACTATCAATAAAACATCATGGTAGTACTATCAAAAGATTAATGAATCACTGTAGAAATATTCAAGAAGGAAAACTCACACCAGTCTTGAAAACAGCAGCATATGGAAGTCATGGCCAGATACCAAAGTACAATGAGATACAGAGAGCTTGAAACAAAGATTTTCTTTCCACATTGAGAGAAGCTGCAGTGTATCCAGACATAGCTAGAAAGAGCTACAACTTAATGTCAACTGGGATGTGTGCCTGCCACAACGAATAATTTCAGTGGGAGCTATAGGTTTCTTATAGACACTGGTCAGGAACCAATTTTGGCTCCTCACTGGCAGTTTGAGTACAAGAAAAGAGGAGACCTAGCACTGTTGGGTTTCCCTCTCCCCCGTTCCCCTGGGGGGAGGGGGACCCTGGGGTGGNTAGATGGGATGACTGTGTTTTGTTCAATATCTCAAGAACACATCTGCAACTAGAGGAAGTTCTAAGAGAAAACCGTGTTGACATTTACTAAGTTTGCATCAGCAAAACAATGCATCTGAACACAAGTTTCTCCTCGCCAATTAAATTATTACTGTTTCAAACCAACACATCCTTTATGTCAAAGACATATGCAAAGAACTGCATGTCAAAATCTGGCCTTCCCTTAAAACTAGGACTTGCCTAATACAAGTATCTAGTATCATTACAGCATGGACTTAAAATATCCTAGATTATTTATCTTTGAAACAGATGTACTTAAAAACGAGACCAAAGCAAGTGGCAGCAAAAGCATGCACTGCATCCAAATTTAGGACACAGGATTAGTCTCTTGCTTTCTGTTGCAGATGGAAAAACTAAGTAATATACTTCAGGATACTCTTACAGTAGAAGTTCATATGCTACTTGTGCTCCTCAGCTCCCATAGCTGGTAAGCACAGTACAGCCTCCCTGTGCCTGGAATCCATGATCTCAGTTTAAAAAACATCTCTATCAGCCAGCAAATACAGGCACATTGGCTATGCAGAGAGGATCCTTACTCACAGCTATGTAGCCGAGCACCAGGAGAGGAATTTGTCCTTGTGATGTCTTCTGTAGAGTGACACTTGACAGTCTTTTCTTAGGAGACTACAGAAAGTCTACAAAAGTGATTCCTAAAGATCTAATTACACAGACAGTGTATGACACAGATCAATTTACAAAGACAGTGAATATGATACATGAGTATGGCTGCTTTACAGATATGTGGCAAGAAAAAACAATTGCAAGATACTCTTAGCCCAGTTTTCACAGCTGGTCTTGGACAGTGTGCCACAACTGGTAAAACATCCAACTGTATAAAATGACCACAAAGACTTCCTCATTTGCAGCCTAAAAAATGCTGGATTTCACTGTAAAAATGCATGAA